>VUQR01003392.1:30503-43839 GCA_015108515.1 Hemichromis elongatus
GTTAAAAAATTTACCAGACATCATTTGTTTAAAAAAATGCAAAAGTATTCCCTAAAGTTTCAGATGTTTATCAGTTAGCATACATTAATCAAATTTGTCATCCTTAAATTGTTGTACTTACCAAATAATCCCCAGCAATGGATTCTATCCAGGTTACCAATCACATGGATGCTTAGGTTGAAAATGGCGGCTTATCAGACTTCCACACTGCACATGTGCAAACTCAGAAGTACGGAGAGCCTATTAGGACAATCCTCTTTAAATTGAAGCGCTGTTCATTTTAATTGAACTTTTTAATTTGGATTTAATTTACTTAATTTTGTTGTATTAAAATATTGTGTTGTTAATTAAATTCAAAACAATATACTTGTGTTTAAAGTTAAAAATCAATTGGTGACATTAGTTTTAACATAAAACATTTACATAATGCTACCAACATCAGTGTTTCATTTCTTAGAGTGAAATAGATGCAAGTAAAACACAGCAGAAAATAAATGAAATCAAAGACTCAGCGGCCCTGTTGCTCTATTTTCACCTGTATAGCAGGAGAGGGGCAGGTGGAGGTTTGCTCTGGTGCAGGTGTGCTGCAGCGGTCACGTCAGTGGAAGGATCTGGGAGTTTCTCTGTGAAGTTCACATTCCCGTGGCAGCGTACTCGATTCTTGCTCGGAAGTTTAGGGGTTTTTTTCACTGTAAAAATAAGTTTTCTTCCCATGCAGTGAACAGCGGATGCTAATGTTTTGTCACTTTTAATGGAATCAAACTCAAAGTAAGGTCAGTACTTCCACGCTTTAAACGCTGCACGCTCGTACTCTCTCCCGCGCTCCCGCACTCCATATAATCCTTTGTTGATCTGCACACAGCTGTTGCCACGAACGTCGCATTCGCTTATGTCATTGTCACGAGACACACTCGCAAAAAATATCACGGTTTAGTAATGCAGTAACACAGCATGCTTAGGGAAAAGTAAGAGTAATCTAATTACCTTTTTGCACTAGTAATACTTTACTCATTTCTTGAAAAAAGTAATCAGATTACAGTAACGCGTTAATTACTGCCAATCTCTGGACATCAGTACATCAAAATAGTTAATTTAAAGCAATTGTGAAATGTCTTTTTATATGTAGTTGGTTATTAAAACGCTCAACCGAGTCTGAAGACCTAAAACTAAAGGGGAGATTCAGAGACGTGGTGCTATGATTGAGAAGGCTTTGTCAACTATAGTTTTCAGCCTCGTACATGGCACAAACAGCAGGTCTTGGTCACATAACCTTAGCGACCTGCTAGGGACAGATGCAGTTCTTTGATATATGATGGTGCTTGACCATTCAGAGCCCTAATGGTAAGCAAGTACCAAGATCTTAAAATGTACTCTGGAGTGAAGCCGGGAGACATGAGAAAACTTTGATTTGGTCAAAGTCTGGCAGCAGCGTTCTGTACAGTCTGCAGACGGTCCAGTGATGCTTTGTTTAGGCAGGTGAATAATGAGTTATAGTAATCCAATGTCGAAGAATCAAAAGCATGAATAACAGTTTGCAGTTCTGTTCATAAGTGACGAAAACATGAATGAACCAGAGACTGAACATGACCATCAAAAGTAAAACTAGACTTAAAATTTACCCCGGGGTTCCTGATGGAACGTTTAGCATAAGAGGCTGATGGACCAAGAGTTTCTACTATTGGAGCTGTATGGTTTTTCTGGAGCACAAACAAGAATTTCACTTTTGGTACTTCAAGGGCAAATGAAAATGTTATCTGTAATTTTTGAAGGCTTTTGTTTTTTAATGTAAACAGAATGACAATATTTCTCCCATAAAATATCATTAAACTGACTCTTCCCAAACAAATAATTAGTTCCACAGTCCACAACTTTTATAATATCTCAAAGTCAAGGACAAACACAGACGGGGGAATTGGGACCGTGATGCCCCTTTGTGGTTTGGACATTATTGTGCAAGTGGATCATGGTAAGTAGGACAGTAAAAATGACACAGACAGACCTAAAAGTGTCTCATTCCCATTCTCATTCAGGGAACCTGACCAAGCACCAGTGTATGCGTACTGACAGATAAAACACACTAATGACCTATATACAAAGGAAGGATAAAACAGGATAAAATCCGCTTGAAATTTTATGGCACCTTCTCTAAATACAATATATATAATCTGTTCTCTTGTTATAAACTTTTTGGACAAGTACTGCTGTAATATGTTAAAAACTATTTTCAGTGTATTTCCATGTACCTAAGAATAATTATATGGATGTTTGTCACAGAACTGTGTGGGTTTTTTCAAACTGTGAAATCAATACTCTGCCCCCCGCTTTGATTTAGATGCACAGGAGGAATCCATTGACAGCTAGTTTTAGATGCAAGCATCAGCATGACTGAGGCGGGAGATATCTCTGAATGAAACAGACAGGGACTGCCTCATAAAAGGCAGGATCTCCATGGTTTCCCTTGGACCTGGGCCTCGTTGCCATGGGATTGGAGGGCACTACTGGAAGAGAAAAAACACAGAAAGACAGGAAGGAAGACAGTGTCATCTTTCCGTGTGCCTCGTCATACACAGTTTATTTTGCCTTCTAGGCAAACATTATCATCGACAAATTCACCTTAAAAGTAAATGTGAAGGAAGTTCTACTTACAAATTGTGCGTCGCATATTGTGTATACAGTCGGACCATTTTTAGAAGTGTCTAAAATTAGCATCAATCAAACAAACCTTCCTCCCCCAACATGCACACACGATCCTTTCACATGACATGTATGATAATGGCCTGTTTGCCTAACGGTGTAATGGCTGTTTGATCAATATTGTGCAAGCCCTGTCCTGATCTCAGTCCTAATACAACTAAAACATCTCTATGTTATGTCTTTTAAAAGTTCAGTTCATTAAAAATAATCTATTCATTTTTTCAGCAATTTTCAGTTAACAATATAGTACTTACTGTTACATATTACAGATATCAGCTCAAATTTGTCGTCCTATTAAGGACAACACTCTTTCTTTCGTGTTCTTTAATAAGGTTGCACTTGCAGTAGTATATACCTCCTCGAAATAAAGACAGGAAGTGTCAGCATCTATACAGAACAGGGTTGACCAAGTTCAAAAACACTGGATCTGTTTATATAAGCCTTAACAGATGTGAGGAACACCAAACAGCAGTACGTTCGGTTGTTATGTACTAAACAGGTCACGCTTGGACTCAGCTCCATACAGTGCCTGAGGTGATTGAGTGGGTGGTGTAACATAGGGCAGGTGCACGGGCTAAGTGATGAGTCTGTCTACGTGCAGACACAGCATGATTTGTTCTCAGACTTGTCGCAAACTGTGAATGTCTATATGGAAAACATAGATTAGGCAGTTGTGTCAATTTAGTGCACTAACATACTGATGTGGGAACTGACAAAAAAGAGCCAGAATGAATCAGACTGAATGGGATGGAAACTAAAGTGAATAAAGTAGACTTTAACCACATAGTATTGGTTATGCTGGTAGCACACGTGCACACAATAATGCAGAACATTGTAGAAGCAAATCTAATTTGGTTACCTATGATTTAAAGCAAATGTCTTACCTCAATTAAATGATGCAGACTTGAGTGAGTTTGGAGCATCATAGGGCATTGCCAGTGTGTTCATGTGTGTGTGTGTGTGTGTGCGTGCGTGTGTGTGGTTGTATTTCAGTCAGATCTGGTTTCATCTGGCCTCATTTGTCCCCAGACTAAGGTTGAAACCTACTCAGTGCTTCCACAAACCTGGTGCAAAACTGGACGTTGAAGCAGTGTTAGTTTGAATAGTGGGCTATAAACAGTGATGTCATGTCCTTAAAAAAATACAGTTGTACCAATGCATCATGGAATAATTTGACTCCTTGTAATCATGTACACTGATGAAGGTCCTTTAATATTTCAACGGAACATCAAATTTGATTTTCAATAGGAATGATCTTTTCTGTATCCGCGCAGTGACTGTGCAAACATAAAATGTAGATCATTGTTGACTGTGTTTCTTTATGATTGTCTACATAAACGTCAGTAAGCTCCATCATCAGCACATCATGTCTGTTACACACAAGACAAAATTAGAAGTTTGTTTGACTGTCGTACCTTGCGGTGGAGAAAAAAGCCTTACATGGAAAATCATTTGTGCATTTATTGTACAGTATATTGCTGACTACGCTATGATGCCAGTTACCAGTACAGATAACAGCATTGTTTATTTATAGCCTCAGGTTGGTGCCTGTCTTTTTTGCTCCAGTGTCTATCCCTCCCTTTGTTTTTCCTCCAGTGCTTTGGGGATTTTGTTAAGTTTGTAATCTGAATTTTAAGAGACACAATAAAAGCTTGTGTTTCGTTAACTTCAAGCCTGTCTTTTCAGTCTTATCTGGTCCTATCTTCTTGAACGTCATGACACCTGAACAAATTTTAGAGGAATGTTTTGGGGGTTTATTTGTTTGTCTGTTTTGTTTGATCTTTATTTTGGTTGTTAAGCCAGTAACACTGACTTGTGAAATCACAAATAAAAATATTATTAGCAGCCTATTACAACAAAAACACAATTTGGCACAGATAAAATATTGTTGTTTCACCAACATGATCAATCCCAAAGAAAGATTAGTTGAAAACCTTGGTATACCTCAGCATGGTGTGCTGTATAATATAACTGGACAAGTGGAGGAAAAAAGAACCATTAGCAGGCTTAAATCACTATGTACAGCAGATGAACGATGTCTGAAAGTCATGTCACTCAGAAACAAACAACCACACAAAAACAAACTGACACAGGTCCTGAGAGATGCCGTTCTGGCCTGTCAGCTGATCCACCAACTGTGCACTGAAGCCTCATCAGAAATGGTCTCAGTGGTACGGTGGCTGTCAAGAACCTGGTTTCCCTTCCTTTTTAAAGCTGCAAAATTAGATACAAAATACATAGAAATAAAATCTCTTGAATACTAAACAACGATAAATAACAGGAAATTAAGAAGTAATAGTAATCAAAACCGAACACAAATGAAAACATGAACCTAATAACCATATGAGAATGAAGGCTACAGAAGTAAGAAAAAACTGGACTATAAGGACATTAAACAACAACAACAGCCCCCATTACAAAACCTAATCAGACAGACTATTAATTAAAAACCCGTTATTGTTGATAACAACAAACAAAGACAGGCCAGTGTAATAATAACCAAAAGTGTGGCTTTGTTTTCTAATGGCAGCACCGTGCTATAGAGGAATAATTAGCTACTGTTTCATTTTTCAGCATGGCAATGATCACAGACACACTGCCAATGCAGTAAATGCATTAGGCCTCTCCAGAGCCAGGGCTTCAACTAAGGCAGCAACCATGCAAAGAAGAGCTTTGAATGTCCTTCAAGAAGCCTTGAGAACTATTCCTGAGGAGCTTTTTGTAAAAAAAAAATTACAAGAAAGCTTGACTGAGGGAGCTCAGCTCAAACAATATCCTTGTCGTGCATCAAGAAATGCCAACTCGATGCTCACACCCACTTGCTCTTATTTCCATACCACATCTTCAATTCCTCGTTCTTTGTCATCCTCTCTTATAGGTACGCAGCACAGTAGCCAATGAATATTCAGTGAGGCATTCACAACCAGAACAGGGATAAAAAATGTAAAGAGCAGAATAACTGTGTACTTCTTGAAGTTAATAAATGCAATGTTCAGAATTATTTATTATTTTCATTTCATTCTTTTTCAGCTGTGTTGTTCCATACATATATAGCATCATATAAAACTAACTAAGAAAAGTGAAACGGACATCTGGTTGATATGGAATAAATGACTGAGCAGTTTCCCATAAACAAATGTTCAATGATTTCTTAATCTGAGATGATAAAAAGGTGGAGCAATAGCTGCCCTGGTGCCTAGAATGATCAAACACATTTAAGTGACACGTTTAAGTGTATGTTATATGCTTTGTACCATTAAGAGCCTGGTAAAACAGAAAACAAGATAAGGAAACTGGTTGGAGCAAACTCTTACGTAGGAAGCTGTAAAACGGACAAGAGAGATATGCCTGGGGAAGGGGTCGGTTTGTATATCTTATGATAACATTTTATTTCCATTAAAAGAAACTAAAGGACATTGAATCTGTGTGGATGGAAGCAGAGAGCTGAATGCGAGAAAGGAATACACAGTAATGAAGACTGAAACATCTTTTTTTATTTCTACTTGTTGCTGTCACTTCCAGGTGCCCGTCTAATGTACTTTGTCAATATGCATTAGCTGGGCAAAGGCATCCTGGTGAATGAAGGTAACCAGGCAACTGTTTTCAGACACTTGAGATTAAGCCAGTGCACTTCCCCCGTTGTACGTTTATGTTCATGGTGCAGAGCTTGTAGGGAGCCAGATGTTTCCTACAGATAGTATGAAATGAAGTTTCTAGAGATCAAACAGAAACACAAACCGAATTTCAAATATGTTTTAGGTTTTTACCATAAAGATGAAGACAGAATTCTTATCCTCTGTATAAAGTGAAACTTTAGTTAAAACTTTCACAGGTGCTTTTTTAACAGAGCAGAGCAACATTTTTAACATAGCATAAAAAATACTTGTTTTCTGTAAAAACCAGCATCTTTCGAAAGCATATATGATTTGTATTTGCACAAAATAAAGTAATTATTCCACAAAAAATTACCATGGTTAACGTTATTATCCAAATGAAGAACTGTTTATAACGCTCAAAGATTGTAAAATCAAGTCAAAACTGAGGGTTATCTTCCAATTTACATACAGTGTAAAAACTTCAGCAAAGACCTGAGGTGGCACTTAGGAAAGCATCATACCAAAACACAAAAAAAATCAGTTTAGACTTAAGAAAAAAAATGTTGATCCCTACATAGTAGGAGATGGATATACAAAGCATTTCCAAGTGTCAAGAACTGGAGTGTCATCAAAAAATTCAAAGAGAGCTGCAGAACAAACTTGGCAGAGGTAGGAAGCAAAAGAGTTCAAAGACTCTGGAAAGAAAACTTGTTTGAGATGTGCCCGAAGACCCCAAAACAACTGCCTCTAGTGACTCAGCCATATCAGGAATCATTGTCTCAAAGAAGATAGTCACTAGACACTTGCACAGGAATGGACTGCAAGGTTGAACACCAAAATAAACTCAAAGCTGGTTTTGGGTCGTTGCTTTGTCTTCCAACGCAAAAACCGAAAACAAACGATGCTCCTGGTGAAGAAACCTGGTGAAAATCTGTGGACTGAACAGAAGACCAAGGTTCATGCCATAGGACCAATAAATTGAGAGATTTGCTAACGAAGAATCAGCTGGGATTGTGTGTGAGACTTGTTGAAAACTACAAGATTGCAGCCTCTTATCCAGCAAAAATGATGCACAACTGATTTTTCAGTTTTATTTTTATATCTGTGAACTACAAGTTATGCTGGGATGGACAGCTACTTGACAAAAAGGGTGGAAACAGAAAAAAGCCTGGAAATTATTAAAGTGAGCCCTGTTTCCATTAAGTTCAATTATCACTTTAATGGAATCAATTCAAATAAATAACTAATATGACCAGTAATTTAAAAAAAAAAAAATGCCTGTAGGTGGCACAGACATGGACATTGTGTGTGGCTGCTGTTGACTATCAAGACTAGAGAAATCATTGATTAACCAATAAGGGGAATCACTGGTACTTCTCTTTTATGATGGGATATTTAACAGTTGAACCAACAGTCGATACAAAATGATCCAGCCGTATCACCCTCCTTACGGAAATATTGAAATACATCCTGTGCAAAGCTGATGTTGGAACATGTTGGTGGCGAATTTTTAAAGGCTTGTTTAAAAGAATCAATATGATCTTGTACATTACAGTAATACAAATGTGTTGATCAACAAACAAAACAAAACAAAAAGCTTTATTTTCACGTAAACAATTGAGAGGGGATTTTCAGGTCTCTACTATTGTGAAGCTGTAGTTCAAACTAAAGCTCACACTGAGCCGTGTTTGTCCAAAGGCTTTTCTCAGGGACACCATTCAAACTATAACCCAGTAAACATATTCATTAAAAAACATGTGGCTTTATAATAATTAAAATCCAGCAGGTTATTGTTATAGCTTTGGTAGTAATTTTTTTTATTGTTTATGTATTTGTTTATTTTTCCCATTTCATTGCATTACTGCACATCATTTTGTTATATAGTTCATAACCAAAAGTTGTAAGCCCCCCGTCAGAGATATTCTGAGCCTGGAGAAACATATTAATCTTTAACCAGTAGTTATCGTGGCAGCTGGTGCTTTTAAGCCGGATCTTTATTACTCAGAGCAGCAGGATATGCTTGGAGCGCGTCTGCATCTAGAGGCACTGCTCTGCTCGGTCGAGTAAACATATGTTTATATACACATATTGCACTAAGATGCTGGTTTTTGTCTATTAAGGTGGCTGGAAGGAACAAACTATATTTAAGGCTAAGCAGTGCAGTATATTCTGAAATTAAAGTGGCTTTTTTGTTTGTTTGTTTCCTTTTATTTCCCATTTATATTTGTTGTATTTACTGTATTTTAAATAAAGGAGGATATTAGCAGGTTATCATTTGACATTGATTGACTTGTATGTGAAGAAAGACTGTTTTTTTAGGAAATAGGAGGAAAATCTAGCAGATATTTATTTAGCAGATAATAATGAAACATGGCAGTAGGTGGTTGCATTTCATTTACACTTGGTTTTTTAGATATCAGTCACCGAAAAGGTCAGGAAGAGGACAAAAGGCTTAGAAGAAATAGAAATGGAGATGGAAGCTATCTCACACCAGTGGAGGGTACAGCCACATTAACAAATTAATAAATGATAGGGTGTAAAGTGATATTTTTAAATGTGTGTATTGTTTTTTTAAAGTAAAGATTTACTCTTTCTTGGCTATTTGACCTTTTTTTTAAAAAAAATAATAAAAATAAAGACATGTCTATCCTGCTAGACAGGCTCAGTTTGTAATATCATAGTGTAACTTGTCTTAAATGTAAAATTTGAAATGTACTCAAAAAATGTACTCGAGAGAGATAATGTCGACTTATTCCATAATTTAATTAATACAAAATCTTCTTTTAAAATACAAAAATTTAAATAAATAATTCAGTACATTAAAAAACTGTCAAAGTACTTCACTTTATCAGGTTACAATGCTTGAAAGAGGCAAATCACAATCACCAAGCAGGTAGTCTCTTTTCAGAGTGGACATTTTGTTCACGACTTTAAAGCGAAGGGACCGCTGGCCGAGGTCTTCCTCTGAGATACCATCAAAGAAGAAATCCTCATTGAAGATCGGGTTACGGCTCTTTCTGATGACTGTGCTGCGTTGCTTCTGGTTTTTTCCGGGAATCAGAGACAGGCTGACACTACAGTTGATAATCTTAGGGTCTACAGACGGAGGATAAAGGCCCTCTGCACTGATGAGTCGAACTCGCAGTCTGCGGTTTTCTGGACAGTATTCTGCCGAGAGTCTCAGACTGCCGTCTTTTCCAATAGGCACCATTTTTTCCTTCATGACCCTCTCTCTATGCAGAATCAAGTCCATGGGGAAAATGGTAGGTGGCGCCAGGCTGTAGTTGCTGGGCAGGCCTTCGGCTAACCCCTCTGATGCCCTCCTCATGACATTGGGGCTGTTGTCGGTGGAGCTGCCTTCATCTGTGGACAGGGAATTGTTCCTAGACACCATTGCTTTCCTTATGTTCCTTGACAACAGCAGTTCATGGCTCAGCGCTTTGAAGAGGGAAGACTTGGCAGGGCACCTGGCCAGCAGCGGCGAGCTGAAAGGAGAGGATTCAGTAGAGGAAGTGGTATCGCTGTCTAGAGTGGTCTGCCAGTTTAGGGTGTAGCCTTTTGGGGAAAGCCTGGAGGTCAGGCTGTTAAGGCTGAAGGAGGAAGGAGAGGAGGAAGGCGAGGTGGAGGGGGTGAGTTTAGAACACATGCTGGATCGACTTCTGGGCAGCAGCAGGGGAGAAGAGCCTGGATCAGAATGGAAAATTGACTCCTTTCTTCTTGTGTGGGGGCTCTCTAGTAAAGTGCAAAAGCCATAGCTAGTCTGGGTTTTGGCTAAGTGTGGAAGAGATAAGGCAGCCTGGCTCTGAGGGTCAGCATTGGTGCTCTCTTCGTCACTGCAGCCATCGTAGGGGCTCTCATCCACACTTTCTACCTGAATAATGTGTTGGTTGAACGGCTCGTGAAACGTCACCTCTGTCTCAGGGCTGGGTCCTCCAACTGGAGGCACCTTCATAATGCGAGCTGTTCGGCTTTGCTCCGCGTTCTTCTCCTGGAAGGACAGGATCGTTGGGGGGATGCAGAATTCTGGGATGTTGTCAGGGGTGATGATATTAGGACAAAGAGAAATCCGTTTGGATTTGTCTGCTTTTTCTCCCAACATGATGTCACCAAGTTTATAGCTGAGTTCTGCTGTCAAGATAGGCAGGTTAGCTCTCTCCACTGACATGCGGATCCTCTCCACCATCCACATGGGTCCTCTTGTAGAAATCCAAACTCTGTAAAAAAAAAATATATATATATATATATATGTATATATACTTGAGTTACTGAATTATGTTTTGAAATCAAATGCTTTCACAAACAGTCAGGATATCCCCAACAATTACTTGGCAGGAAAGTTTTCTTACCTTATATTCTGGGGCTATGGATAATCCACAATATTATCCCAAAAAGGGACAAAAGCTCCAGTAAGGTACTGAACGATAGAGAAGTTGTAAGGGCTATCTCGACAGCAGATGGAGGTCCCGCAGATCTGTGGCTCTTTGAGAGAAGCAGGCGGTTTAAATGTAGCAGGAAACCAATAAATCTAACACACGCCTCCGGCTCAAACAGGATCCTCCTGCTCTCCTTAGCCACTGGTTCCCATGGAAATATCTGAACCACAACAAAGCTCAGTGCGCCTGTAGTGGCTGCGGTGCTGTTTAGCAAGATAAGCATGTTACTGTACTTTGAAAGTGAGCAGCTGTTTTTAAACAAACTGTTTTTAAACAGAATTCTAAATCAGATGTTTGTTTTTCCATGGAAATTAGATTAGATGGTGGGCTTTACCTTCTTCTAAGAACATAAAAAAAAGGGATCTGTTTGATAAGAGTTCTAAACACCATTAAAATATAACTCTTCCCATTGATGTCTACATTTCAATGTCAAAAGTTCAGGACATAAAACTGCCTTACGTATTTACTTTAGGAGACCTTTTGGTTTAAAGAGTTTAAGAAAAATAAGCGACTTGGTTTTTAACATAATGCTGATCAGTGTTTTTTGAAATAAAGGTGGAAATTTCTGTTGTTTGAACCAGATAAGGTTGTTTATATTTGCACTCTTATCAATGTCAAACTTTTATGTAATGTGGCAATATGCATCAAGCATATTGGTGATGTAATGATGCACAAGTAATTTACTGCCATATCTCTGCATCACCAATATTCCCGATGCAGTTTGCTTCATTACACACATGTCCTTATAAATGAGCCAAGTACATTTTCTGTCTTGAGAGTACTTTGAATGTTTACTTGAAATTTGAGAGAAAGATAGCTTTCCGCACTACGTGACCGGAGTTTTATGAAGGAAATCATCTGTGAAATTGGAAAAATTAAGAATGTGCTAAATGTGCTTGCTGTAACTCTTTAAATGATTGCAAGAATTGCAACAATATTTCCGATTGCATGAAAATAGAGGATCTTTAGAATCTCTCAGGAAAACAGATTTTTTTTTTCATCTAACTTCTATCTTTAGATTATTTTTCTTGGTTAAAAAAATACAATCTGGAGAACTCATTTTATGTACTTTATGTATATAAATATGTTTTTGATATACAGATTATTTATCTATAAAACACGATGTTTGATATACTGAAGAAGTCTTTTGGAATATCAACATCATAATTAAACAAAGGCCAATGATAACATTTATTGGTATAATGAACTTTGCTTTTTTAGAACTTCACATATTAGTGCAATGTTATGTCAATGCTTCCCTCTTGTGGTGAGACAGTTTGACAGCTAGATCTCATTTTTCTTGGACAGCAAAAAGTTAACGTTAACTTTTAGTTAAATTCAAACACTGCAAATGAAAACCTACATCAGTTCTCCCTATTTTTTTATTGCCTGGTACTACTACCATCAAAGAGAGTTTGGCCATTTCTATAAACTCGCTTAAAATGTTCTTCATATTAAAAAAGACCCAAGTGGAAAAAAGCTCCACTCAGAACACGCCAAAGTTCAAGTGGAGTAACTTGGTTACTGCGTGTTACCAGGCAATAAATGACAGGATGATGTCAGAGCTAACGCTGTACCGGGAAAAGTATCCCGGTGGGGTTACTTAGAAATGTTTGCCAAAATGTTCACGTCGCATCACTAATTCACACCTACCTTTCGAACACCTTGTACCTTGCAGACCAGAAGGTACCAAGAAAAGAATAACATATGAGAAAAATGATCGATATTATAAGGTATTTAAAAAAATCTCTAAGCTCACAAACTATGTGGAATATAGAAAGTTAACTGTCAGGAGAAAAGCTTAAAGTTAATGGCAAGCCCTTTATATCATAATATTGTTTTGTGAAGTGAAGGCTCGCCTTGGATAGTGTGAGAAAATGAAAAAAAAAAACAAATCAAACAAATTTTGATTGGGCTTTGTAGAGTAGGATAATCGGCCCTGTGATATTTTTAATAGTCTTTATGAAACACAAATCATCCATAGCAATTTTGCAAAGTACTGACAATACTTTTCACTCCCTTGTTTTTCCAGAGATGAGTATGTCCTCGTGTTTCGTGACCATAAATGCTTCCATATCTCCATTAGGGGGTAGTATATGTTTAGAAAACAATAGTGCGCCCGCCGATAGGGGAGGTGCTGGCCATATTGATACATTAAATAACACTCTCATTTTGTCGCTAAAATATATCTTAATGCTTTATCTTAATTTGATGGATTGATTACTGCGTTAGTGTACGTGTAATAAATCACGAAAAACAGATACTCTTTTTCAATGTTATGTGGGATGTATGTTCCTGCACGTTATAGCAAGACTTGTGGAGGTTAGCCCCACTTTAAACATGAACCTCCATGTCAGGCTTCCATTGACGCTTAGTGGGAAGACACGCTTTTGGCAGGTGCGCTACACAGCACAAATTAAAGCATTTTCAAAATAAGAGAGGTCACTCTCTCAGAGCTTTCGTGCGTCTATCGCTCTGCATGATTGCCGGGTTTATTTTATCTGCTCATCTGACTGGTAAGGCTGTAAATCTGCCTTCGTCGGGACACATATTATCTGACACTGTGCGTGAGTGTGACGCCGCTTCCTTTTTGCGGCGCACAGATTTGTGGTC
>VUQR01003392.1:43865-55770 GCA_015108515.1 Hemichromis elongatus
CCCCCCCTCATCCTTCTCCACTGTACGATAAACGAGGAGGGGCTTGATGCCGTGGAGGAGGGAGGCAGTCAGGCTGAGCTGACCCGCTTGCGGTGTGTGTCGCTTCGCCTACATCCAAGTCAGCTCGCATGCACTGACGAGTGAGAGACATCAGGTAGGATTTTGCCTTCAATTTTTTAAAAAAGAGATTGCAGTTTCTTTTTAAATCCTGGCGTTATTCTCCAAGGTGCTGTTCCTCCCAAATGATCTCACTACGGGGAGGCGGACCGCTCGATGTTGGCTCAGCAGAAGCGCTGACAACATTTCACATGAACAGTCTGCAGACGACCTTTTCACATGATCAGTGTGATGTTTTCCACTCTGGTATTTCCTTTTGCTCTTCTTCGGACCTGACATCTGTCGATTCGTTTGCGCGTTAAAATAAGACTGGTAAATCTAGCCCATTTCTTCGCCTACTGTATAACTGATTGCTTTTGACATTGACAGATAAGAGGTAACAGTATTTGATTGACCCACTTGTTTGGCGTTGGTGTTGCATTTTAAATATCTAGGCTTCCCCAGTTTCGTCCTTAGAAGTAGGCTAAATAGGTAACTAATGCTGCTCAGCTCCAGCATCCTCGCTGCTCTGCAAAAAATGTTTCGTACAGTAACTTGGACTTGACCTGAATGTTATCTGGATCTGCTCAACATCAAAGCTGACATTGACGATGTGTAGTGCGCATGCAGGGATGTAGCCACTGGTGAATGACTTACTGTAGGTTAATGAAAATGTAGCGAGAATAAAATACTGGTCAGTATGTTAAGACTGTTAACACTTGCATTAACTGTTGTGCTTTGCCCCAGTTTTAAAATTCTGATCATTAATTCATCTTAAAAGAAAGATTATTGCTTTTCCCACCTCTGACACCTTTGCCAAATGAACGCTCACCTTATTTTCTCCAACATGCCAATAGGGAAGATGCATAACTTCTGAATGAAGGACACGTCTCCTTAAACATTAGAAGCCCTTCTGCCTCATACAGATGTGCTGTGAATAGAGCTTTTTTGAGCTATGAGCTACGTGGGTGTTTCACAGATACAGGACTGTCAGTGCTGCTTCAGCACAGTGACGCTGGGTTGAAGGTGCCAAACTGTAAATCCCCAAGATGGTTTTACATTGAGTACGGTAGTTTTTGGATCATACGTGTTATTACTGGGCTGACTCATAAAGCAAACCACATTAGCTGCAGACTTGCCCAGCTTCTTTTCTCTGTAGTGAAAAACTGTTTTTTGTTTTTTTGTTGTTTTTAAAGTCCATTCCCTCTTAAGTATATAATACAGCAGTTGTGCATTTACTACAAGAGGCATCCTGGATATTGATGGTCAATTCAAGGATACCGATGCCGTCAGGGAGTTTCAGACTGTGGAGTGACATGTTTTACCTGAGTGATGTGACTAGAAAGGTCAAGCTGTCTCAGCATGATGTAGACAGCTGAGATTCTGGATGGCTTAAAGGCATCACTGGCATGCTAGAGCTTTGATTCCAACTGGGAGTACCCATCCTTAAAATGCACTCCCAAATGGTACAGTAAGGCACTAGGGAGTGTGGGATAAAAGTATCCACCAACCACACATTTCCAGCAAGAAATGGTGTAGGAGTGCCTCTGTAGTGTGTTTAAAGCACCACTAATGCAAAACACTCTTGCATTTTACAAGGTATTTTGTGTGCCTTCCTGAATTTGTACCTCTTGGCCTTACTTTAAAGCGTAAGCGTAAGCATCATATAGAGCTGTGGTCAGTTTACATACACTGAATTTCATGGGAATTTCGGGCTTTAAATTATTTCTTTTAACTGTTTTTTTTTTCCAGAGTGTAATGATTGCACAGCACAAAGCTTTAAAGACATTAACAGGAATTGGGAGCACAAGCTTGAATTTATTCTGGAATTTTTACCTTTTCTCGCAGTGGAGTTGAACAAAAAGGAATTTTGTCCCAGATTCTTTTAAATCTTTATGTTGATGTTGCCAAAGAAGCCAAGAAACTGTAAAACTTGGTGCAAGGTTGATAGTCTTTTAGTGAACTATATGATGTATGCAGATGATCCTTTGGTCTTTAGTCCTTTTAGTGCTGGTCTCCACCAGCTCATCCACATACAATGGTGTGAAAAAGTGTTTGCCCCCTTCTTGATTTCATTTTTTTTTTTTTGTATGTTTGTCACACCTAAATGTTTTCAGGTTATCATAATGTAAACTAACTGTGGTGTATCCCACAGATTGCTGAATTCAAACAAAGTAATTGAGATCTCTCGGTCTAGAAAAGGTTATAAAGGAATTTCTAAAGCAGTGGGACTCCAGCAAACCACAGTGAGAGACAGTACCCACAGATGACAAAAACATGGCAGTGGCTGGCTGACCAAAATTAGCCCAAGAGCACAGCCACGACTCATTGAAGAGGTCATAAAAGACCCCAGAACAACATCCAAAGAATTGCAGGCCTCACTTGCCTCACTTAAGGTCAGTGTTCATGATGCCACCATAAGAAAGAAGCGTTCCAAGACAAAAACCACTCCTGAGCAAAAAGTGTTTTGCCAAACATCTTGATGATCCCCAAGACTTTGGGAAAAGTACTGTGTGGACTGACGAAAAAAAAGTTGAACTTTTTGGAAGGTGTTTGTCCCATTACTGGGGTGAAAGTAACACAGCATTTCAGAAAAGATACATCATACTAACAGTAAAATATCGATGATCTGGTGCTGTTTTAATCCAACAGGACCTGGAAGACTTGCTGTGGTAAATGGAACCATTAATTCCTCTGTCTACCAAAACATCCTGGAGGAGAATGTCAAGCCATCTGTTTGTGATCTCAAATTGAAGCAAACGTGTACGGTGGCCCCTAGAGACAAAGCACGTAAACTCGTACAAACTCCAAAACACAGGAAGTCCTCCAGGACGCTAGGGGCAGTGTCGAGCTTGATTTGCAAAATAAATTGCAAGTTTGTTGCAAACACATGGAGTTGGATACTGGTGGAAAACACCTGCAAGGATAGAACAACCACACTCGTATATATATTCAGATAATTTTAAAAAAATGTTCATTTACCTGTTACTACCACACACCAAATCCGGTTGTTGGTACTTCCTGGCTTGTGTAGCCACTAGGTAACAAAAGCTCAACACTGCCCCTAGCATCCTGGAGCACTTCTGTTGTGTTTTGGAGTTTGTAGCAGCACGTCAATGATCCAAAACACACTAGTTCTGAATGGCTAAAGAGACTTTGGAGTAGCCTAGTCAAAGTCCTGAACTGAATCCGATTGAGATGCTGTGGCATGAACTTTAAAAATCCTCCTATGTGGCTGAATTACAACAACTCTGCAATGATGAGTGGGCCAAAACGTTTTCCACAGTACTGTAAAAGACTCATTGGCAGTAATCAAAAATGCTTAATTGCAGTTGTTGCTACTAAGGGTGGCCCAAACAGTTATTAGGTTTTCACACAGGGCAATATAAGTTTGGATTTGTTTCACCCTTAATTGAGAAACTTTATTTAGGTGTTTACATGTGTTATCTTTAGTCCTAATATTTAAATTTGTTTGATGATCTGGAATATTTTAGTGTGACAAACACACAAAAAAGTATGAAATCAGGATTGGTGGTAAACACTTTTTCACACCACTGTATGTTCTGCTTATGGTGTGAAACACAATTTCACAAACAATGCCTGTTAGAGCACTGTAATGATTTGTAAAACCAAGAATTATAAGCATAGAAGATTTCCAGAGTTTAACATTTCATATAATAATCTTACTGTATGTTGTAAGGTCAGACATCTTGAGCATCTTATTACAGAACAAAAAAACGTTAATGTATATACAGATTGAATAAAGATCTCTTTATTTAGATAGATTTGTTGAAGTACAGGAAAGCAAGTTTATTGGAAATTTCATGTCATTTATAATGACATGACGTAATGACAATTATGACATGACATAATGACAATAACTATTATATAATTACTAGAAAGAGCGACGGCTCAGTGCAAACATGTAACTGCTGGAGTCAGTACATTTGAAGCTTTATTAACAAATCTCATATATACATTGATTTGCAGGCTCAACACTTAACAAATACAAGGTGTGGCAACACACATTATCAGTTTTTATCAGACGTTGTTGCTTTGAGGTAAGGTGATTTGGGTGCCTCGCACTGAACCGGCTTTCGAGTGTAGTCCAGAAATTTTCCAGGTTAAGGTAAAGTCTTTGGGAAGACCGTTCCAGTAGCTTATTGTTAGCCTGCTTTATCCATTCCAAAAACCAGCTTCAGTGCATGTTTGGGATAATTGTCCTGTTGGAACACCCAAGACTAGCTATTAATTTGAAGAGAAGTTAAAGAATTTGAAGGTAGTCATCCTTCTTCATTATTCTATTCACTTTGTGCAATGCACCAGTACCACTGGAAGCAAAAAAAACCTGCTACCACTACCATGCTTGACAGTTGATACAGTGCTCTTAGGTTTGAAAGCCTCATTTTTACTCCCCAAGACATGCCTGTCGTCATTATGGCCAAATATCTCAATCTTTGTCTCAGCTGACCATAAAACCTTTTTCCGGAAGGAGCTTGGCTTGTTCGTGTCGGTAGCTGCATATTTTAGTCAGCTTGAAGGTGTAAGTTTTGGAGCAGAGACTGCTTTCTTGGTTCACACCCTCTCAATCAATGATGTGAAACTCACTTTAGTGTGGACAGTGACCTTGGTGTCCAGCCATTTTTAGTTCATGGCATCCCAGAGCCTTCATATTTCCTGGGTTGTTCTTAAACATCCTAATAAGTTTCCTCTCATCCGAGGGTGAAAGTTTGGGTCTTCTTCCAGACTCTACCAAAGTGGAGACACATATGAAACATTTGTACTTGCATACCTTGGAATCTGCAGTTGTTCAGAAATGGCTCCAAGAGACCTTCCTAACTTATATAAATCTGCAATCTGCAGATCGTGTTCTTTGGGCTTTCCTTGGTCACAATATTGTTGTTCACAATATAGGCGCATTGCTTGCTTGTGTTTAAAAGAAGAGTCCTTCTCCTTCCTGAGCATCTACAATGAGTTCTGTCTGTTTTCTCCACAATACAGTATTACACAGATATAATTAGATCTCAGGAACACCAATGTCACAAGCTCACATGCAGCATGCATCTGCCAGCAGCAACTAACTGCTTCATCAAACAAAACACTAGATGCTATTCACAAGATTTGAGGTTATGAAAGCAGAGTTTTTAAGTTTCATCCAAAAGACATTTGAAAGTTTAGGTCAGAACACAAACAGATTCAACACTTCTAAGATTAAGTAATATTAAATACTTCAGTTTTATTGAGCATTGGCAATTAAAACCAAGGACTATTTAAATTGTGGCTTTTCACGTTTATTGCCAACTACTGCTTAGGCAATTACTGCAATGATTTTGTATTATAGTAAGTGATCAGCAATATCTCTGCTACTCTAGCTGTAGTTTGTACTTTCAGCTCAGTGCCTAATTTGCAAGGAATCACATGTTTCAAACATGCTCATAAAATACACCACACTCTGTCGTGAAATGCTTCGATTCAGTGTTTGTTCAAATTCTGCATTCTGGGGCGCAATAGGCAACACTTAAAACTGCTCCGTGAAGAACAATAACAAGGTCACGCATTTACGAGTAACTATTTTGAGCCACAAAATGTCGAAAACAAGCAAATGCTAAAGACAGGGCCTCCTGCTGTTCATTAGATAAGTGATTTTCCTCTCAGCTGTTGTAGTTGCTCTGTCATCAAGAATATATTCCTGGTTGGAATTCCCCAGGAAATGTTCAGTTGGAGGGTGGGAAGTAAGGGTTTTGAGAGTCATTGAAGAGTGTGATTGTTGAACTATACTCGATGCATGAGTGTGTAGGAGGTGGAAACTAAAACACACCCCATGCTGTCGGTGCGACCCAGCCTTTGTGTTTACAAGGGAAATAGATTGGTCCTGTGTTTTCTCTCGCTGCTGTCACTGTGATCACAGCCTCTTTAGGGACTGGCTTGCATTTAGATCACTTTCTGTAGAGCAAATAAATGTATGAGCTGGCCACCATTTCCAAACCCCCGCTATTACAGCAATATGTAAGAACAGTTTCTTGAATTTTTCCATACAGATAAATGTGGAAGGCAGGCAATTTGTTAAAGCTATGTATAATGCAGATGGGCATTTGTAATCGGCAAACACTTGACCACATTTCTAATTTGCTTTCAGATATGAAGTGAGGTTGAGCTCTCTTTTAATTAAGAAAATGTAGTGGGATCAGATTAGACTGGTCCACACTTGATTAATAATGGTTGGACATTACAGCATAGCATTTAGACGGATCACATCCACAAGTCACTCAGCTGTTAAGCTGTTAGTGTGTGAGCTTTAATGCAATATTGTTTTATTCTACTTCTTATAACTCACAGAAAAGTTCCGAAAGCAATTAATTAATGATTAGAGTTTCTATTATATACACATTTATATGCTCTATATACACTATAACTGATGTGGCTGTGCCGGGATAAATCAGCCGACTCGAAAAGTAGGTCAGTAGATGCTGACATGATGTAGTTTAGGTCAGTGGCAGTCACACAGCATGTAGCGCTTCTCATCAGCATGTCAAATTAAAATGCCAGTTTGAAGTACTAGACAACAGGTTTACCTTCACTGTAATGCACACAGCACACTATCCCAAAATGTGTTAGTGACATAAAGTGCCATCGTCTTACATTCTGTGACTTTTTTTCACATAAATTATTTGTAAATCAAAGAGTAGTTGCTATTTTCCACCTAATTTGTGCGAGTGTATTTTGAGTTCAGGCCACTTTGTTGACATTTAATCTAGCGGTGAGCACTTATCTAAATATTTGAACAAAAAATTGTAATTGTTTGCTCATGTTCATGTTGTATAAATTGCTCATTTAGGAATCAGTTGTGCTGGTAAAGTGCCAGTGAACAGGGTTGTATTCAGCGCTGGTGACTGAACGAACACGAGGATTTTTTCAGTTTAAAAAAACCCATGACCGCTTTGGTTTTGCAGAGAAACATGATCTACTTTACTTGAATCAAACTAATTATCAGTGCTAAAGGTCATCTGATATATCCCATTAAAAAGAGAAGCACAGCTCAACTTATGCTCTTTTGTCTCCAAAGAGAGTACATTTAAGTATTGCCATTTCATTGTAGGAGCAAATTTGCTGCATTTTTTAAAGTCAGTTTATTTTCCTCTGTTCTTACAGTGCAACCAGCTGCTTCAGACAGGTCATCACCTGGTTGTCTGTGTTAAGTTACAATGGTTTGCATGTTCTCAGTGAATAGTGACCATGCTGTAACCTGCCCTGTTTCTCTTTGCACCATTGTAGACTTACTGGTAGTGCCGCCAAGCTTCCTCTGCCAGAAACAGTGTGTTTGTGGGAACTGTGTGTTGATACACTCCAAAGAAATCAAAGACTTAGGTTTCTTGTGCAGTCAAAGTAATCTGAATAGCACCATTATAATAACAATAATGCCAGCTGTAATTGCTTTACTACTGTCTAATGTACTGTATAGGTTCTGCCATTTTATATGGTGTTTATTTTTGTTCTGCTTTTGAAGACATTTCCATGTCCAGTTTCTGAAAGATCTCTCAAAGACATGATGGTACACCCACCATCCACTTTTGTGAGAGCCTTTTTTATCCGAACAGAGTGCCGCCAAAATGCCACTCAACTGAAGGTCAATGACAGTGGTGCTGAAGTCCTACTAAACAACACCCCTGACATCACTGATCTGCATGACAGATGCATCACAGACATATCCAGAGCGCTGTAACAAAGTGCAGTTAAGACCTGAATCCCTTGATAGACCTAAGACACATTTTTTGGCTCCCAGACAAAAAAAAAAAGTAGCATTAGAAATATGAATATGTCTACAAAATGCTAAATTTCTATATTTCTAAAACCTAATACACTGCTAAATTTCTAAAAGTTTGTTATATATGGGGGTCTATAATAAAAATATGGAGATTCAGGAAAATAAAAACATCATGGCCACTGCAAGGGCAGGTGTATGGAACATGCAGCTGCACCGTGGGGAAAAACACAGCCAGAGTGTGTGGAGATATTTCATTTGTGTGTCACATGATCATAGACCCAGATGTTTAAGAGGCAACCAAAAGCCAGTGTGAAAACATCACAGAGCAAATTGAGCAAAAGACATCTCAAACTGATAAAATCATCTCAAGGACAGTCTAGATCTGTACAGATAATTAAAGGGGCGCTGGATTCGGTAACAGCCAGATATAGTAACTAAAATGACATTATTATAGTATCTTGGTTTAGGGACAATTGACGTGGCAGTGGTTTAACATCAAGGTTAATTGTGGGCTGTCAGGTCCTTTGTCTGTACAGTAGCTGTCAGCCTGTTTTTGCGACTGCTTGGGGGAAAGGACTCCCCTGTCTGAAGAACAGCACTGAAATTACTGCTATCCGCTGCTCTGATCCTCTGCAGGCTGCTGACCAAGCGAGAACTCCTCCCTCTCTCTCCCCCTCTCTCTCCCCTGGCTCAGGGCTATGTAGTGTCAGCACCTCAGTTCTTCTTAGAGAACTGTGGACTCTCACGGACTATCAAAATTATTTCATATTGTATGTCTAAAGTGCATTTAGCAGCCGGAAGCTGTAAAGTGTAGCTAATTGTATTACTTGAGCTTTATATATTTAGGTCAACAGCAGTGTAGTGCCCTTGTGTTTAGAGCAAAATGATTGTCTGATTACCTTTATTAGAAAACACTATCAGTTTTTGGGGGGATTTTTTTTTTTTAGCAATTAGAGCTCATACAGCAACTCTTTTGGTCTGAAACTGGATGAAACATATCTTGCTGTGCTTTAGAAACATGTAAGCCTTTTGTAGTCACACATAAAAAAGTAGGATTTTCAAAATTTCCTTAGTGCTGATGTCATTTTATGTATATGGCTATAGACTGTAGTCTATAGCCATATGAAGTACACCAAAGGCAGAGGACTGTGGTTTTATTTTTGTGCCTCTATTCTGGGCGCAGGTAAAAAACAATTGCAAGCGCAAATGTTGCAATTTGAGGAGAAAATCATTTTGAGCGAAGAAAAGTTTAATTTGAGCGAACAAAATTCATTGCTGCATGAGAAATGTATTTTAGTGCTTGCTATTATCCATATTCACACACAATAACAGCCCCTCTCGCTCAGTTGTTGGCATTTGCTCTCGCTCAGATCTCTGCTCTGTGTGCTGACAGACATCTGCGGACCTGCTGTCAGTCTGTCGTTCGCGCTCACACCATCTCTGCTCCATACACGCTGAACTCTCTATACACCGTTACAAGTGTGCCACAAAACCAACCAATCACAGACTTGGATGCAAAAATTCTGATTGGCTGTTACGGTCTCGAATCAGCTCGCTAGCTACTGCATTCCGGAAACGGTCCAGAATGTAACAGAGATCTGAACAAGAGCAAATGCCAACAACTGAGCGAGAGGGGCTGTTATTCTGTGTGTATATAGATAATAGCAAGCACTGAAATACATTTAATACACGCAGCAATGAATTTTGCTAGTTTAAATTAAACTTTTCTTTGTGCAAAATAATTATCTTTTCAAAATGCAACATTTGCACTTGCAATTTTTTTTCACGTGCATTCAGAATAGAGGAACAAAAATAACGCCATAGAGGACCAGCAGAACCGTTTCACTAATGCTGACTAACAGCAGCTAACACTGGCTAAAAACAGCAGCACTTACCGAGTGCTGCAGGTTATCTTAAACAACTCACCTCTGTATCGCTGTCATCGGTCAGAAGGGAGCTTCACTGACTCATCGACTCACACTCCTTTCACAAATTTTTACAACCTCCTCCACAGTGAACAGACATAGATGCACATTGACAACTGAGGTAAACAGCAGACTGGCAGCCTACACTCACTGTAGCTGAACAGCAGCCAGATTTTGTCCTACTCTGGTCACCATAGTTAGAATTAGGCACTTGAATTGGAAAAACAGAATTCAGCTGAGTGCAATGTGCTATTTACTGAAATCAGTTGGTGATATTTCACACACGGTAACATTAATTCACTCAAACTGTTGCCTAACAGCAAGGATATTCTAGATATGAGGCTTTTTTGTGGGGAGCTTGTAAGCACTGAATCTCTGTATATGGATAGCTTTTTGTTATTTGTCTGCGCATGTCTGTGCATGTTAGACCTGTCTTGCGGCCTGTCCAAGGTATCCTCTGCCTGTCACCAGGTAGTTAAGACTGGTTGGAAAGCAGTTAAAAAAATGGATAGGTGGAAATAAAAAGTGCAGCATGTAACACCTGTTCTTTTCTTAGCAGCTAAAATCTTCTGACCTCATAAGTGTTTTGTCACAACCTTAGTTGTCATGCTGATTCATTAGGCCAAGTCCAATATAAATCCTAAATTACCGCTGTAGGAATAACCATCAGGCTTAATGATACGACAACAAATGAAGATATTTTAATTCATATCATGTATTAATTATACAAAATACTGATGTTTTGTACGGTAACCTTGTTTGCATGTACATTGTTGTTCCTTGAAAAGAACAAGCCCTGAATATAAATGTTGACTTTCTTAAGAACACGCATTGTTTGGCAAACCCGTAATCAATTTCCTGTTACTGTGTGAGCAGCCACTAAAACAGAGAAGAAAGCAGAAGACTCATAAAGCACATTTTAATAAATACTTGTCTCTCAAGGTTGTTTTTTTTAATCTACTATCACTCCCATTTTGTCTATAGTTGTTAATGTGTGTTCATCTCTTGCAAAGTAAAGTAACTTTGACCTTTACAGTGGGGAAGGAAAAATACTTTTTGCTAAAGGAGCTGTTTGAAAGGTCAACAAAAATAGCTCATCATATCATGTGTACATTATTTGATTGTTTCCCTTCCATTATGCTCTCTAATTTCCTTCCTGCAGTCATTTACTTGTGACAAATCGGTTACCAAGCACAGGGAACATGCCTGCTGTGAACATGTGCTTTATGGTAAAACAATTACTCAGCAGAATAACCATGTTATTTATAGAAGAATTGTTCTCTTTAACCGTGAGCTGTCAAAGACATAAAAAACAAGTGAAGATTGTTTCAATGAGTTGCAGAACATCCTGAATATTTTTTTGATGTAAGATGAGATATTAAAAAGCTTTAAATAGGGTATCACTCTAAACCTAAATCATGTAAGCGCTTGCATATTTCACAGATTTCTTCCTCAGCTCTCGAGCTCTAAGATTCGATTTTTCATTTGGTGACAGCATATCTTAAATGATACTGTGTGCAATATTAATAAGATTAAAGCCACAGCTTTATCAGTCATAGTGCTAACTTAGTGTTTTTGATTCCATTATTGTTAATGTGTTTTTTATATGGATGGATGACAGTTTTTTTAGACAAAAAGCAGAACTGTGTCTGCAAGCTTGTGTAAGTTTTCAAGTAAGCGTCTTAGCCCCAGAAATAAGGAGAACCGTGAACATCATGAAAATTAGATTCATGCAAGCGTGCAGTTACATTTCAAACATATAAGAAACAATGAGTGTTAATACAAATCATTTGTGCATTGGTAGAATTTACCTACATTCTTCAGAAAAGAATTTGAACGTTTTTGGTTTTGAATACAGTGGCTAAAGTGCTGCTGGCAGCCCCATAGCTTTTTTAACATCCCATGAAATACTGCAACATTTGTCACAATCCTGTCAGTGCAGGTGGCATAGAAAAAAAAACATTGCTGTTGATATGGAAGACGGTGATCTGACACCAAGTATCTAATTCCATAGCATATGAGGATGACTTGCAGGACACATGGCTCAGCATATCTCCCCCTCATATCTTCAAAAACCTTTTTTCCCATTGTCTGTCTTTTAAATAATGCCTGTCAATTTTTT
>VUQR01003392.1:55790-72015 GCA_015108515.1 Hemichromis elongatus
CTGCTGCTTCCATACAGATAAGACTTTGATATTGTGTTTTTATGCATTTACTGTTCAACAATATACACAAACTGCTTTACTGAACCATAAATTGTCATGCTGATAATAGATGGCTCTATATGCACTGCTCATTTTACGCAAGGAATCATCAAACCATTTTCTCATAGTGACAAATGTGAACAAATTGCATGCGTTGCGCTCTTCCAAATATATGCAAGATAAAATGTCATGCGAAAGCCAAGCATCAGTACATTAGGCAGCCTGAGAAGTGTATTTTGTCGAAGTGGCAGACATGCGTCTTTTCTTTTCCCAAATTGAGATGCTGCGTGGATGTTTAAAATGATATGGTGTTACTTTTTTTGCCACCATTACCATCTGTTCAGTCCACTATATGGCAGCTGTTTGTTTCTCCCTCTCTCTGTTGAGTCTTCAATTTCCACACACACAGAGATTGATGGAGCTGCAGCTAATGGAGGGCGGCTGCCCACCCGCAGTGGACATGCTACACTTGTGAGATTATACCCACAAGATGACACACTCCCCTTTTGGTCTGGCTGATCTGGTATCATATAACATACCCAAGTGTGTCTGTGCCAGGCTCGGGTCAAAGGTCGTTCTAGTACTAATGACCGCAGCTGGTTCTTTGCTGATCGTCCCTTTAAAAACAGAATGACTTAGATGATATTTTTTTTTACTTGGTACGTCTTGTAATGCTGAATTTCCCCTGATTTGTTTCTGGTGTGTCTCATTCATTAGCTATGCTTTCTGCCCTTTTCATAATCTGAAATCAAATGTACTGCTGCCACATGTGGGATTATTGATGCTGTTATTTAATGACTGTCAGGATCTCTGGCATTTATTTGTGATCTATGGTCTCTGTGAAGAGCTCATACTGGGAAACATGCACTATATTTACAGTTTGATTTGATTTCTCTGTGCCTGGGAAAAGGCTGTCATAAATTACAGGAATCTCATGGAGTGAGGCACTGTGAAGCTTTATAAATTCCCCACAGAGAGGAGGGACAAAGAGACAGTGGAGGAGGCTGTGCTCTGAAAGGGCGATCTGTATGCAACTTCAGTGGGAGACAGCATCCTCGACTCATGGCACAAGCTCAGAGGCATTGCTTAGAATGTGGCTGGCTTGTCATGTAGGGCGAGGCTGGCCGAGGCTCTCTGTTAGCCTCGGCCTGGAAACGCTTCTCATTCAGTCCCTCTTTGTGTTGGTAATGTTTTTCATGATCGCTGAGGGCATTTAAGGAGCAACATCTTTGAGATGCTATTAGATATATTCCTGCATTTTGGTGTGCTTCGCAGTCTTTTAGCAAATGACACTATCTAATTCAGACCATCAGCCTGATCTGCTGCCAATTTTTCTGTGCATACACCAGCACAGCACATCCTGGGTGTCATCCAGTGAGATAGATCTGTCTCCCTCTCTCCAGTGCAGAACTGTGGGACTAATTGAATTACTCTTCTTAGTCCCATGGGAGTGCACAACTAATCAGCTGGAATCTCAGTGTTTGAAGGGGATGGTATGTCGTATCAAGGCTATACAATGCTTCTCCTGTGAGGAAGCATTTGTGTAGTGTAACATCTCCAAAAGGTGCCTAATCGATTGTTCTTTAACCTCTTGCACCATTTCCTAAAAAACATTTGAATAAATGTGTTAATAACTATGTTTCATATGTTCCAGTGGATTCTTTTGTTCTTAGGTACTATCTTAGGTATTCATTTATTCTATATATTATGAGGATAATATTAACTATTATTACCTATTTACAAGAAAAGCTCGTAATCTCTTTTACAAGAGAAATGTGGACAAGAATGCAGCCATACAACCCAAAACATCTCAAAAAGTGGCTTCTCAAAAGAAACAAACCTCAAAGTCTTCTTTCCTGCATTCCTTAATATGTTTTCAATAAAAGATAGAAGCATCTTTAAATTGAGGTCTTTCTGTAAATAATTGCATGATCGAGGTGCACAAGAAGAAAATGCTGTTTTCCCGAGGTATGTGAGAACTCATCATATATACATCAAAAAGAAACAGTTTAGCGGAGCATAGCTGGTAACTGAGGCAGAGAAGGGTGCAGAAGTCAACTGGAAGTTCACCTGAAATGGCTTTAAAGAAGAAAGTATACCACTGCTGTTGTTTGAGTAGTCAATAATGGCCAACCCACCAAATCATTAAAAATGCAATGGAGAGTTAGAGACTTTGAATTTGCAATAAAATGAAAACTGATTAAGAAGCATGCATATACTGAAAAAAAACCTTTCCATGCGCAAAGAAGAAGAATGTGTGAATGCCAAACGTTGTTAAATGTTTTAAGGATACTGTAAAGATAATGAAATGTACTGTCAATTTGTCACCAACTAGTATCATAAAACTTTCTGATCACCATTATTTAGAGGTCGTATATACAAAACACCAGCCTTTTTTGCTCATATGAAATATTTTTATTTAATGTTTTTATTTTATATCTCTATCCTTGTTAAACACAGGTAAAGCTGTGGGGAGAACACCGGGTGTCTCCTTCGTCTACTATGGACCCCTTCGTCTGTGGCTTCCTTTGTTGTCATCCTTTCATAAATCAGATTTACTGCTACATCTGTAGTGCCCATACTAATGAAGTAACACCCAGTACAGAGACAGCATTGATTTCATTTCCTGCCTCTTTGCCTGCTCCCTGGGTAGCTCGATGGAGATTACATGATGATATCATATAAAAGAAGAGATTAAAAAATCTGTATCCAACTGCAGTGTCACAGCTGTGTGCTCAGCTTCACAATTAGATGCTGGAGTTTAAGAGGGAGCTGCAGAGATGACCCTCGGTACCACGGGATAAAGTTTTTTTTTTTTTCTTTTTGGAGATGCTTAGAGCATAATTTTTTGTCTCATTAACCTGCATCATTTCAGACGGGGAGTTTTTTTTTTCTTTTTTCTTTCTTTTGTTTTTTTTAACTGGCCACCAAGTTATACCTTGCCTGTGCTGGGTTAAGCCCATTTTTGCCTTCTTAATTACACAGATTCCACTAAACATCACGCCGTGCAGTTGCTGCAGATTTGTCGGGTGCACATCAGTGACTCAAATCTCCCATTTCACCACATCCCAAAGGTGATCTATTAGATTTACATCCGGTGATTGTGAAGGCTGTTTGAGAACAATGAACTGTCATGTTCAAGAAATCAGTTTGAGATTAATTGGGCTTTGTGACAGGATGCAGTATCTTGCTTAAGGCAGCCACTAGAACATAGGTGCACTGTGGTCATAAAGAGTGGGTGGAATATGCTCGGCAACTATGCTCAGGTAGGCTGTGATGTTTTGACAATGCTTGATTGCAGCTACGGGGCAAAACTTGGCTTAAGAAAATCTCCCCACACCATTACACCAAATCTGAACCACTGATACAAGGCAGGATCCATGCTCTCATGTTATTTACACTAAATTCTCTAACTAAAGTCTCTGCCTTCTGTTCTTTGCAAATAGAAGTTGTAACCGGTGTGGTCTTCTGTTGCTGTACCTCATCCGCTTCAAGGTTTGATATTTTGTGCATTCAGAGATGTTCTTCTGACTCCCTTGGTTGTACCAAGTGGCGATTTGAGTTACCACTGCCCTCCTGTCAGCTCAAAGCAGTCCGGCCATTCTTCTCTGTTTTTGACAACAGCACATTTTTCCCAGAGAGCTGCCCCTCACTGGATATTTTCTCTTTTTTAGACTATTCTCTGTGAACCCTAGAAATGGTCTTGTGGGATAATCCTAGTAGATCAGGAGTTTCTCCCTTAACAGCCAAGTCACGTTCAAAGTTACTTAAATCACCTTTCTCCCCCATCCTGATGTTCAGATTGAACTTCAGTAGGTCATCTTGACCACGTTTGCATGCTTAAATGCTTTGAGCTCTTGCAATATCATTGGCTGATTATATATTTATGCTAACGAGCAGTTGAAAAGAAATGCTTAATGAAGTGGCTGGTGAGGGTATCTTGTGTTTAAAATCACAAGCTTTACAGGTGACTGACAGTGAACTAATGATGAGACAGTTTTTAATGCAAAAAATAAGACTGTGAAAAATGATTAACACCAGGTTCAAAAAGTTGCTGAGAGGAAACCATTTACAACAAAAAAGTGCAGTCAAAAGGTATAAATATGTTTTTCTTGTTTCCCTGTTGACTTTCGCAAACATTTTTATGAGCTCTAATGCACATCTTTCTTTTTGATCCTGCTATTAAACAAACATATGGTTTGGAGGAATATTGTATTAGATGGAGTGCATTACAATAAATACTTGTGCAGTTTCTAGGATATTACAATAAATATCCTAGTTCATTTTTTGCTAACTTTATGATCCCCAAGAGGACGAATGTGGAAGATTAACATGACAAGTTGATAAAGCCCAAATGTTCTCAAGAATAGATCAAGAGAGCTCTATTTTGACTATTTAATATTAACGTTAACTCATATAAAGAAGAATGATGTACATATAAAATAAAAAACTGATATTTTTTAGTCAAGGTAGATAATCATCCATCTGATGTCCTTTGATTTTTGCTTGTATATGTTTTTGATGTTTTTACATCTTGTTTCTACCTGCTGTAGTTTTTCCTTATAGCTGTCTCCGTGACATCTCTTTGTTGCCGACGATTGTCATGTTCTGATCTGGCACCACTGCCACACTTCTCGTTTCTCAGTTAATGACAAACTGTGGAAAGCAGTTATTAAAAATAATATTATTTTTAAAAGGGTGTGGATAACATGCAATTTCTGAGGTGTTGCTTTGTGTAGATAATGGACTGTTATCATAGTTACTCAAAAAGCAGAAATAATAAGTATTCAAGTTATCAGCTGGCTCAGTGCCCCCATTTAACTAATTAGAAGCCTGTGTCAGCATTAATGAGTTGTGTGCTATGGTGGCAGAATTCATTGGGCTAATTAGTGAATCTCAGAAAGCGTGACACTCGGTGGCAATTTGCTGAGCTATACAGTTGATGGGTACCTCATAACTGACAGCCGTATGCGGGCCTGAGAATGACCACGGGTATAATAACTGTGGCAATCAGCCACTTGAAAAATTACACATTATGCTGATGAACTGCACGTCTCATGCTTTAAGAAATGGGAGTGTGATGTAAAGGCTGATTTGATGCATGTGTGTCATGGAAAAATCTGTTCTGCTGAGGGAGCATATTACCTTTGTATATGCAGAAATTAGGAGCAGATGATGAAAATATGCCATGAAAGAAACCTTTGTAATCTTCCAAATTTACATTGGTCCATGCTAACTGTTTGCACCCTAGTTGTCGACTTTGAGCTGTTCAATAGTGAACAGAAAGGTCAACATCTGGCATAGATATTGTCTCTGAAATTAGTGGAGAAAAGCAGAACATTGTGTTTATTTATAAACCCAGGTACAGTAAGTTGATTTCATTAATGACCAACGCAGTCTGCCAAGGGGACCGCAAATTAACATGGGGCAGCAAACAAATGCGACTTGCAAGTATTCTACTAACAAGAACACAGGCGCAGCTTGTTACTCGAAATCTGACAAACATGATAAAGCTGTAGATTTTATGCATGTGTTTGTGAGCAGTATACAGCAGCGCAGACCAAATGAGAGGCTGCTGAAGGACAAGTGTTTTGCTTTATAACTGGAAGTGTTAGTTGATCACTCTACCAATTTTAGGAAAATTGCTCCAATGTTGCAATATCCAAGCCGCTCCCAAAAGGAACATCTGTAACTATATTGTGGGGAAGTTTTAATGCATTAGGGGAAAGGTGAATTTCTGTGGAATGGAGTTATTTTTTGTTGCTTCCAGCTGGTTGTGGGACTCTGTTTTCAACATTAAAACATTATTGTGTTTATGGATGCATTCTCCTAACTATATACAACACGTGGCCTGTCTGATTATTAAAGTGACTATTAAAATGTGCCAATATGTAGCTGACAATTTAAAACAAAAATGTATGGTACTATAACTGGATAAATAACCATAACATCTTGACTGGCCCAGTGTTTAGGAAATTAACATAAGCAATTCAGAAAGCAGATATGTGATGTTATTGTTAATTATTTATAGTGTATTATTGTGTTTCAGGACTTTACGAGTGAACCCAAATTACTATTATAATGTTTAAATTAGCTCACTCTACCGCTCCACTCATCTTGGCCACTTTCCCTCAATTTTCTCTCCGTCTGGCAGCTGAAAGTTGGCAACCATGTCACAAATGCAACGATATTTCAGTGTGGAGTGACTAAATGCAAAACATAATGAAAGTAGAGATAATTTAATAGGCAGTAGTACGAGATTAGCATGACAGCTGTGGCAAGTAGATGTTATTTTGTTGTTTTTGTTCTTATTGTAAGGCTGGTCTTTAACATATTGCGATGCACGCGCCTAGATGCGATTTAAGACAAAGATTGGAGAACAAAGATGTGATGCTAAATGTCATTTCACAAAAAGAAAAATTACCCTTTTGTTACGTGCTGTGATTAAGATTCAAGGAGCATGTCTTTTTCTGCTAACGTTGTTGCAAAGATCCTTTTCACTCCCACCGTACATGTCATTTACCGATCACTGGAGAGAAACCTACAAAAAAGGTCTTTTTTTGATTTTAAAAAGCTCAGATTTTTCAGACAGTGTTTCATTTTGACACATTTTATGTTTTGGGCAAACTGACAGAACATTTTTGGTGGTATGTTTAAGAAATGACGAGAATCTTTCTGGAGGTTAGAGCTAACCTGCAGAGCATGGAGACGAGTCGTGTAGCTCAACAGATGCAATACCCTCAAGCACAGACAGACTTTAGATTATTAAATGGAGATCTGCCACTGATACATTTTCCTATACTTGTTATCAACAGTCAAACCTATGTTTACCCTTTCAGGAAATAACCTGTGTGTCTTTATAGAACAGACTGTCTAAACTCTGAATTATTGCATTTTAATGGGTCTTGAATGTAGCAGAAGCGGCAGAATACCCTTTTGTGAACAGGACACTCTTAGCTGTTCTTATAGTCACTTCATCCTTTGTAACAAGCTTCGTCGTTGACAGGCAGGGTAAAAACTGTGGCATTTTCAGTCTCACAATCTGTGCACATAAAAACTAGGTGTGTGCACGTGAGATGAAAGCACAGAAAAGTGCCTGTGAGCAGAAAGGCATCCTTGCAAGGGAACATTAATTCTTTGCATTCACAAATCAGTCGTTTCTCTTGGAAAATGGCACCATCATTCAAAGAAGATCGCTGGGAGCTCGGTTCACAGAGGGTAAGAGGGTCTCCTAAGAGGATAAGCATTCAGGGACCAGCAAAACTATTTAGCTTCCCCAATGGCATCTAGGCTATATGAGAAATATAGATTGTAACTGGACTGAGCTGAAATTTGCATACATATATGTCTAAGAAACACATCCGTTTGAATACACAGTTATAATCAGATTAACTGCTGTGGCTTGATTGAAATATTGATAAGGCAGCTAACTGGAAATGCGCTCACTGATCTGTTATGTTCGTTAAAATCAGCTTCAGATACTGATTTCTGATTTTGTGCCAATTTAACCCGTGAACTTGAATCAGTCCAGTAACTACTGCAATGTGGATCACAACAATAACAAATACGGCATTTTTTAAAAATGTATTTATTTATAAATATTTTTTCTTTAAATAACTATCAGCTAGAGTTTTTTTCAATGTCAAATGTTAAAAAGTAGTTTTGAGATAAAAGTTGAACGAGCATGGATCTCACCTTGAACGTTGCCTTGAACATTCTTGTTAGACTTTCTAGCAAATTCTCACCTCTTATTCATCCATAAACATTTCCAATAGAAAGAATGACAAAAATAAAACACATGTCCACTTCAGACATAAACTTGTGACCTTTTGGGCCCATTTGGTTTCCTATGGAGCTAACTGATGTGACACTTCAGTAATTATATTACTCTGGAACACAGACACAAATTCAATAAATGCGACAGAAGTTAGATGTACATAAATATAAATCAGTGTTGCTTTAAACAAGCCTGTGTAAAACTGGTCTGTGTAATTGGGAAAAAGACAGTATGTGGCCATCTGTTCAAAACCATGTACTAACCAGCTTGGTTGTCTTCGCTTTATAAAACAAAAACAGGAAAGGGAGGGGGAACGCTACATAGTTGCATTTAACTGCTGCATTGCAATAATTTGCATGGTGGTTAGCACTGTTGCATCACAGCAAGAAGGTCCTGAGTTCAGTTTCAGGGTCTTTCTGCACGGAGTTTGCATGTTCTCGTCATGTTTGCGTGGGTTCTCTCTGGGTACTCTGGCTTCCTCCCACAGTCCAAAGAAATGCAGTTAGTGGGGTTAGGTTAATTGAAAACTCTAAATTGCCCATAGGTGTGAATGTGAGTGCGAGTAGTTATGTGTCTATACGCTATATGGTAGCCCTGCGACAGACTGGTGACCTGTCCAGGGTTTACCCCGCCTCTCGCCCTAAGACAGCTGAGATAGGCTCCAGACCCCTGACAAAGATAAGCGGAAGACAATGGATGGATGGATTGCAGTAATCTGCTCTATACTGCTCACTTTGTAAGCGGCATTCTGATTAGACGACATACTCTACATCAAAACATCAACCGCATCCATCTACGGTTCAGTTTTCTGCACTTGCACTGCAGCCTGAGAAATGATGTCAGGGTTTGAATCAAGTTTCTTAGGAGCTGTGGTTGTTCTGCTGCATGTTAATTTGCCAAAAATCACATCATCCATAAAAACTTAGCTTCCCTGAAACTAAATAAAGCCGTCAGTTTAACTCTTTTATGATTTTTTTTTTTTGCTCTTTTATACATTTATTTGAGTTTTTATAAATAGTGGTTCATATGTTTTGGGTAAAATTAAACCCATTTAAAAAAATATTGCTTCTTGTGCCTTGCCAGTTAAAAATATATGAAATTTATATTGTATATTAAATGTATGACATAAATTACAATGACAAAATAACATTATAATTATCATAGAATTGTTGTAAATTATACATTTGAGTGGAATGAAAGTAATAACTTATTTCTGTGGACTCCCCCACACTGTTGCTTAAACATGCTGCCACCTCTGGTAAAGTGAAATGAACAGCTGTGCCTTAATCTTCTAAACTTTGTTCCTTCTTAATGTTTTCTTATGTTCTTCTGCTTTTGATGAGGTACTATAATTACATTTTTAATTACATTTTTTTACTGCATGAGTCACATAGACTACATTGCAAATACAATAATAAACCTAATGGTATGAAGTAACTACTAAATATTTTTTTTTGGTCATTGTTAAAATAAAATTATTAAAGTTTGAAAGTGAAAGAGGATTTTTTTCAGCTTTTTGTTCATTAAAAGTTTTTGTGTCTATCCCAGTGACCTTTCTGCACAGGCATGGTAACCGTGTATAATGAAAGCATGATCATAAACCTAAGAAAAACATTGCTGAAATCATTATTCATAACTTTATATGACCAAGATGAACAAATAACAGTAAACTTGCCATTTATTTATTTATTTATTTACTGCAGGCACTGAGTTGGGAATGATTTGTAATATTCAGTAGGGCTGTGGATGTCTTCCTCACCTGAAAAATTATAGTCAGGATGTCAGTGCTATCTACTTAAGGAAAAGTGGCTCTGTGCAGAGATTTAACTCAGGTACATATATTTATACCTTTTTGGGGAAAAGGATCATTTATTTGCATTTTGACAGCTTCTTGTTGATTTACCTCTTGTTTCACCTTCAGAAGAAAATTGCAGTTTCCTATTCTGATCCGCCTGTCTCTAACACTTTCTGGCTAATGGGCCATCTAGCTACAGAGGGTTTGAGCATGATGATGTGCTTTGCATTCAGCCAGCATTGAGAGTCAGGGAGTGCAGTGTTGTTTGTCTACATCCACATTAGATGTTGTGCATCCAGCAGTCTCTAAGCTCATTACAGTAATCAGGTTAAAGAGAGGGGAACTGGGGAGTGCTTGGCTTATGGCATGTTTCCTCTGGACTTCCCCAGTGAGAAGGAGAACCTCTCACACAGGCTCCAACTGAGCTTGTGGGACCCAGCCCTGCAGACGCCTGCTTCTAATGATCGGCTCCTGCTGCTTCTGTTTGTATGAAACCCACACTGGGGTATCCAAATGCACCCATGCTGTCATAATGACCAGCTTGTAACTGTAAAGCCCTTCCCATGCACGCCCATTCTTTTCTGAGTTTCTGACCCATTTATTGTGGCTCGCTCAAATACGTTTAGTAAATAGAAAATCCTGCTTTGTGAAATGAACTGTGTTTTTTGTACATCTGGAGCAATCTGCAAGAATGCAATGGATAAAAACACACATGGGTCTTTAATGTGTTCACAAATCTGCAAAAATAATAAGGAACCTGTGGAATATAGTTGACTGTATAAAGCAGAAAAAAATTGTTGGCTTTGGTTTTTGTTAGTTATAGTTGTATGAGTCACAAAAGCTGTAATTCAGAGAAATAATAGTGTGTGCCCTGCGTTTGCCTCTCCTGTTTATGCCTTGGTTTCTCCTGAATTTCTTACTTACTCTCACTGCTGTTTGTGTTTTGCCTTTCTTGCAAGAAGCTGCAGAAAAGTTCACTGAAAGTGATTGAGATGCACTTCAGCTGGTCTGTAGCAGTGATGGGTTGTCTCTTAAAACACAGAGTGTGCGTCTGAAGCCATTCAAGAAAGTTCAGTTATCATTCTAAGAACCACTTGTCTTTTCATTATCAATTGATTTCTTAAGCACACTGCACCAATTTTTTTTTTTCCTGCTTTGGAGCCGACAAAAGCCACCTGACCCGAGAAATTCCCAAAACCAGGGTTTCCATGGCAACCAGCAGATGTAGAGCATGAAATAGGGAGTCTGTGAGCCCTTAACCAAGCATGGCAGCATCCCTTACATGCTCCACTCCATAGCATGTGGCTTCCCTATCTTAGCATAGGTCCATGTCTGTGATGCTCCTCTGCCCCGCTGAGCACACACAAAAAAGGCTTTTAAACAGTCAGCATGGTTCTCATCAGTTGACCGTGTTGCACAATATGCCAAAGATTTCCACGCTGTGTGTGGGAGGGTGGTTAGTTGACCAGATGTTTCTGATGTGGATTTAAGCCAGAGATGTTTGTTTCAGCTAATCAAAAAGATGTTTTGTTTAGGGTTGGAACTCCAGAGAGAATGTGTTGTCTGCGCTTCTAGTCTTATAAGAATACAAGGGCAATACATCAAACTCTTTCCCCTTATTCTTTTTCTTCTTCTTTTTTTTTATAATCAAAAATACCTTTTTCTAAAAAGAATTTGGTCACAACTTTTGAGAGCTATGAAGTTTCCTTAAATGCTTTTGTTGAATTCAGAAGTCTGAAATTTGCCCTTTTCTGTTTGCTGTTTCTGTGTGCTTCAAAAACATTCTTCAAAAAGACTCCCAATTTGTCAGCGGGTCTCCTGCACTCAGCCTCTTCTCATAGAACTTTCTGAAGTGTACAGTGTTTGTGTGAGGGCACATTGTTGTATACACCTTCCCCAGCCAATTTAAACATTTGATTCTCCAGTGCTTTTAGTCCTTGCTGAGAGAAAAACAAAGCTGCGAGGAGTCACACAATGATACAGTGCTTGGAATGTACTCCCAAGCTAACTGAATAATGGCCTTTCTTGTTTGCCTTGGTCTTCCACAGTTTGCTTTGAATTTTTAGTTTCATTTGAGATATTGACCAATCATTCATCATTTTAGGAGAGTTTGCACTAATGAAAGCTGTTTCGTTATTGACTGGAGGGGAAAGGTTCTCACTTAAGTGCCTTTCCTGTACGTTGTGCGTCTGGCGGTCTTTGTGCATGTAGATCTTCTTCACTATACTGTAGGGATCAATGCACCACTAGGCGATATCGCAGGCAGTCTCTCATTCTCACAGCTCACCTCTCCACACATAATACTATATTATGTTTCGCTGCAGAACCTTCAACAACACAGTGAAACTGAAATGACACTTTCACTGAAAGGTGTTTTCATTTTTCAGACATGCTCTATCAAAGTGAATCAAAGTCAGCTCCTTCAAACTCTTTTTCTGCTTAACATCTCAATATAGTTGTGACAGGATAGCCGCGAGGCCCTGTGGATCAAGCCAGGATTGTATAGTCGTGTACATAGAAGAAGCAGCCCTTGAATTGTCGACGCTCACACACAGACCTTGTCTAGTTGGCATTTAAAAGCCAGCTTTACCTAAATTCCTTAAATAACTGCAGACTATCCTACACCGAGATGACCTCAAAAGAAGATGCAGCCTTGGACCAGAAGGCAGGGAGGTGATGGTTGCTGCTCCTTTTGCTGCTGTCCAGCCTTATATGTCCAGGAAAAGGTGGGTACAGCAGCAGCCATGGCAACTTGGACAGAGTTGGTGATCTGGAAACAATGGGCCAACAACATGGCCTCTCCCTGAACCTCCTCTCACAAGACTACATAGTTTCGCTCACTGTCAACAGTAGATATTACACCATTTTGATTATTATTATTACAGCAAAACTTCTCCTACAATCATTTTTTACCAGACCTGTGGTGCCTTTTTTCTTCGCTCATGTCACAGTTTGTTCACAGTTCTGATATCAGCTACTGTAATGGCGCTGGGTCGCTGACCCAGCGTTTTGTGTTTTTCATTATTACAGTATTGTGACCTAGTTTGTTCTGATTGCATATTTGAGTTTTGCCTTTAGTTCTCAGGCTTTTGGTTCTGCCTGTGTGTTCCCTCCCTGTGGTGATGTCCTGTGTCAAGCTCATGTCTGTGCATATCTGTCTTCCTGATTTACTTTGATAGTCTCTGTCTATGTGTAGCGTGTTCTGCTTGCTTCCTTGTCTCGTCATGTCTGATGAGCTCCACCTGTGTGCCCACCTGTTCCTCGTTTTCTTGTATACCTCCCAGTGTATTTTAGTCCCGGTCAGTTAGTCCTTGTTGTCGCGTTGGTTCTCCCTCTCCTGCCGTGTGTTCAGTCTGCCTGCTTGCAAAAGTGTGTTTTTGTTTCTTTGGTTTTGTTCCTTAAGAGTTCACCATTAAAGCTGTTTCGACTCCATGTCTGCCTCTTTGAGTCCTGCGTTTGAGTCCTCGTCTCCTGCCTGCACACAGCAAAGCCGTTTCGTGACAGCTACTACACACAATACATGTAATTTGTAAGGATTTGAACAGAGATGGTGATAATCATGTTGCCCTAGGCTGCTAAAACACTAAGTTTCATTTGATAAACGTGTCTAGGAGGAGTTTGAGCGGCATACACTACAATCATTATAGTAAGTATTAGGGAGTTCAGTAATTATTTTCACTAGAATGTTAATAAGGGTTAAGGGTTAATACTTTACAAGACTAATTATTCTACTGATGATGCCCTTAGCTATGGTGTGTTTCCTTTGCTTTCCTTTGTTTTGTTTTGCTTGAAGAGCCAGAACAACGAATCTACCATTGTGTCAAGATCCCTTCCTTACAGCATGCCAGAGGATATAAAATGCTGATAGAGTCCCTCACTGTATCACACTTTGGAGCGCAGCCAGCATATGTTCCATTCCACTGCTCTTGATACTGTAATCAGCATGCAAGTGGTAGTAGGCAACTGCCGGCTACTGAAGTATGAGAAAGTGACTCAGTGGTTGGGAGGCAGCGCAGACAGAAGATTGGAGTCACCTGATTTGGAGGATATGAGACTCCAGGCAGAACATACTGAGTGATCATAGGAGCAAGAGTTGAGAGAGCGTTGTCTAATACTTAATACTCTAATACTGCTGTCTTTGATTGTCCAGTGGAGGGTGATTCATTTTGAATATTTAAATAAGTGAATTCTGTAGGGTTTGCATATAGAGTTTTGATGCGTGCCACTGTGTGTGTTATATTTCTCAACCTCTATGCAGCCATCATCGAACATAAAAGACGTGATCCCAGCTCATTTGTTTTTCTGTCATTTAAAAATGGTGTTGTTCCTTTTTTAGCAAGTATCATTATAAGTTGTCTGATCAGCAGACAGTTCTTGCAAGCTGGAAAGGCTTCATATGTTTGATGCTGGTATATGGTGCCGAAAGGGAGGAGAGACTGGTGCTGAGAAACTTAGAGTGGGGTTGGCATCTTAATTGTGACCTTTGTAATTGTGATGCAATGATTTCATGAGCAGCATCGGCCTTGTACTTACATATTCTTCCACTAATTACTATCACGTCTTTGGAGTTTATCCTTGCTACCCCTTAATCTTCCCAGGTCTAAAATTATGTTATAGTTTATCACTGGTATATACTGTATTGCTACTATCAAAGAAGAATGTTTGAAAAATATGGATGAAAGAATCTATAGGAACACGCCCTCTGACCTTTGTTACATATTGAAATTTATTTTGTGTTTAGGAAGGTTGCATATTGTTTAGGGTGTTTTTGGAGAACACTAGTTGAAATGGTTAATTCAAATTGACTCTGCCCTTTTCTTCTGTGTGACCCACAATTTGCACAGGGCTCACTGGCATCTAATGTCTCATTGACTAAGCGGGCATCAACTTAGCATTCATCAGCGTTTTGCTAAAGGTCACAAATTACAGTCGAGAGTTAAGATCTGTCTAGGATCACCCATTCTGCTGATGTCATTCATGCTTATCAAAAGGACATTAAGATCTGGATGAAATCCAGTTGTGCCCATTGGAGGCACAAAAGCACTGTTTTGTTTTGTTTTTTGCCTTTGTATTACTCATTAGGGTGATATCCCATTTTTAATCCATAAGAACACCGCAAAGGTGTTCTGTCAGGTTGAGGTCAGGGCTCTGTGCAGGCCAGTCAAGTTCTTCCACACCAAACTCACTTATGCATGTCTTTATGGATTTTTATTTGTGCACTGGGGTGCAATCATGTTGGAACAGGATGGGCTAACCCCAAACTGTAACCACAAAGTTGGCAACATGAAATTTCCAAAATATCTTAAGAGTTCCTTTCACTGGTACTAAAGGGCTGAACCCCATACCATAATCGCCCCTCCAACAAACTTTACGCTTTCCACAGTCCAGTAAGACAAGTTGTCCTCCCAACTGCCAAACACAGACTCATCCGTCAGATTGCCAAACAGAGAAGCGTGATTTGTAACTCTAGCGAACACGTCTCCACTGCTCTAGAGTTCAATCGCAGCGTGCTTCATACCACTGCATCCAAAGCTTGGCATTAAGTTTACTGGTGTACGGCTTGGATGTAGCTGTTTCCATGGAAACCCATTCCATTAACCTCTCTCTCACTGTTCTTGAGCTAATCTGAAAGAAAGTTGGCAACCTCTGTGCAATGCAATGACCTTGCTTGTGATTTTATGTCGCCTAACACTTCGTGGCCGTGTTGCCATTATCCCCATTTGCTCCCACTTTGTTGTAATACCAATAGCAGTTGACTCTGGGATATTTAGTAATTACTTGGTGCACAGGTGACATCCTGAGAGCAATCCATTTTTCACTCATGTTTGTAGAAGCAGTCTGCTTGATTTTATACACCTATGACGATATAACTGATTGGAATACCTGAGTTCAATGATGGGTGTAATACTTTTGGGAATGTAGTGCAGATCAGATGAGAGATTTAAAAAGAGGTTTTCAAATATAACATGTCACATACAACATTGTTATTGTTGGTTCTCATGTTCTGTGTAAAGTGTTGCTGTTTCTACTGTGTTGAAGTGACCCTCATTCATTGAACAAACCTCATTTTATAAAGCAGAAAACAAGGTTTCCTCTATCCATCATATGTCCTTCTATAAGCTGAGTGAAGTAGCTGATTGCATAACAAAACTGAGTTTTATTACTGTCACGCACACGCACATCTCAGATGACATGGTGATGGCAGGGCGATGTCATCAAAAAACTGCAGGTATGAGTGCAAAAATGCATATGCGAAGTAGGAGATGTCCATCAAGTGCCAAACTCTGATCAGCCCAGATTGTTTAGATATAACTGTTAAAACTGTTACAATGACACTCTCCTTTTTTTGACATAAAATGAAACCAGTCTGCCTGTGTCGTTCTGTGCTGGCCGGCTGGGACCACAGACATGAGATGTTAGAACTGAAAGGCAATACTACTTTTTTTTTTTTTTTGCTTTCTTTCTGTGACCAGCAACTCAACACAAGATTATAGCTGAAAGCAGCAATCAGAGGGCAAAGCATTAGGCACTCACCTGTACAGCAAGAAGTGGGCTGTTTTTTTTTCTTTCCTTGTTTTTTGTTTTGTTTTTTGATAAAAAATTTTATTTCTTTA
>VUQR01003392.1:77283-89226 GCA_015108515.1 Hemichromis elongatus
AATTATATATATATATATATTATATATATATATATACAGTATATATATATATACTATATATATATATATATATAGTATATATATATATACAGTATATATATATATATATATATATATATATATAAATTTACATTTATCATTTTTTAGAAGGTTTTCTCAACCTAAAGCAATCATTTCAGAGTGCAATGTAAGGCCTACTGTGCCGTAGTGTCACATGTTATCCGTCAAGTAGTGGTGTGTGATACTGCATATTTTGGTATTGATCTGATACCAAGTAAATACGGGCCAGTATCACCGATACCGATACTTTTTAATAAATAAGGTGGATGCATCGTTGAATTGACCTTTTCCTTTATTATTAATAAATAGTTAAAACCCAGGATATAATTATGACAGCATTTATAATCAAAAAGAAATTGCTTACAGATAATTAATATTATCAATTTTTTTTAGAAAAATCTTAAATATCAAGTGCACGCAAACCAGTAAAACAAATTAAAACAAGTAGTGTTGAGAAAATATAACACAAAAATTCCAATTAAAATTCTCAACAACAAAAACAACAACTGGTGAAATATAAATAATATGTAAACAACTTTACAACCCCCAAAGCGTCTAAGTCACGTCACGTGATGGCGCAACATCTAAACACAAGAGGAGGGAGGGGAAGCAAAGTGTGCCTGCTCTGCGCTGACACAGGCTGACACACAGTTTCGTCTTTGCCGAAACCACAGCATTGCAAACAAGAGCGGAGGATAAAGTAAAGAATCGCTGTCACCAGGCTAGTATCGATCTAATACCGATATTAACTTGGTTTCGATACAGTCGATATTTGGATCGATCGGCCCACCACTACCTTCAAGGATTGTCATTCGCACTTCTTTTAGGCCTCATATTGCATCACATTTTTATTTTGTTTGGAAGCATTTATAAAATCAGGTCTATTTAGGCCTTGACCAATATTGTTTTCTGTCTAGCCACTTCCTCAGTTGTTCTGTGACAGACTTGTGCAATAATCTGGGCAGTTGTAGCTCTCAGGTTCTGCTCCTCTGCTGGTGTTACAGTCAGTCATTAGAGCTGTATCCTCTCCAGATGGCTCCTGACTTCCATCGTCTCTATTGAATTGTACACGTTCAGACTCCCCAGCAAGCTGCTGTTTGGCCATTTTCATGTCTTAATATTTGCAGAAGAAAACAAACCTAATCTAATGCAGGACTCTGCTGATGGACTAGTGATGGTCAAGGGAGATTGAATTACAGAAATGTTTGTCTACTGTGCTGTTTTAGTGAGCGTAATAAAATACAAGAATATGAGGTTGAACAGAGAGGCACGCACAGTCTTGATAAAAAGAAAGTACATCCTCCTTAAATTCTAAGGTTTTATATATCAGGACATATTAAATATGATCTGGTCCTTAGTGGGTCTTGGAATTACATAAATAAAACTTCAGATGACCCATGACATATCACACCCTGTCATATTATACTATCTAAACCAAAATACAGGAGCAGTCCATGTACATCCTTACTGCTTAGAGTAAATGTGAATTTAAAGGGTTAAGTAGCAGCCAGGTGCTGTTAATTAGATGCACATCATTAAGTAATTATCACCAAGCATCGCCACGACTCTAGGAGCAGATGTTTTGGCATTTTGCTGGTCTGCAGCATTCAGGAGTGGAAACACAATGCCAAGGAGGAAAGACATCAGCAGTGATCTTAAAGAAGCAATTGCTACCCATCAGTCTGAGAAGGGTTATAAAACAATTTCAAAACAATTTGAAGTGAATCATTCTACAGTCAAAAAAAAATATTAGTGGGAAAAGTCAAAGTTCAGACTTCAGCCTGATTGATTGAAATGCTGTGGCAAGACCTTAAGAGAGCTCTGCATAAATGAATGCCTGCAGACCTCCATGAACTGAAGCAATGTTGCACAGAAGGATGAGCCAATATTCTTCCACAATGATGCGCGAGCCTGATAAAGTCACCTAAAAAATGATTGCTTTAAGTTATTGCTGCTAAAGGTGGTTTTACAAATTACTGACTCATGAGGTGCACTTAATGTTTTACACAGCTCCGTTCGATTAAGGCTTAATGTTAGTTAAGCAAATGATGACAGTGTAATATGTCATGTGTTGTTGTTCATCTCAGGCTGTATTTACCTAATTGTAAGGCCTGGGTTTTCGCTGAGAGAGGGTGTACTTTCTTTTCACTCTGACTGTGAGTTTTGTCTCATCCTTTCTTGAAAGCAGAGCTGAAGAAGAGTTGAATGCTTTCGAGTGTTTGCATGAGGATCTAAGTGAAAAATTTTCTCTCACACTACTGTAAGCTTGGGGATTATGATTATCCTTCTGGATTTCATCATGTGGTTTCTGCACGACTTACTCTCTCATGTCACCGATGCTACTGACAACTTACCAAAGTGACTGTTGCTGCAGACCCGGTCTCCGCAAAGTATTTGTCATCATAGGTGACTGTTGCTTTTTGGATGAGTTGGCCTCTGTTTTGAGAGACTTGCACAAAAATGCAAACATTTTCTGCTCCCTTCCTATATCTAGTGTATGGTGGGAGATGCCATGGAGCCTGCTGTATCGTCAGTCTCTCGCTGCTTGTCTGGAAGAGTGTGTCTGTGGAAGTGCTGGATGACAAAAACTCAGTGGGACTTCTCTACCAGCCTGTATAGAGGAGAGCTCATGCAGTGCCATTACTCCTTCTTCTTTGTGCTCATCTTTCCCACTTTGTTTGAAGAAAAACTCGTAGAAGGAAAGGAGCTATTGGAGAGGAACTCACGTCTATTACAGAGGCTCCATCACAGACGGTCTCATTCACTCCATCATTATAGAAAATTTACTTCGCAGACTTTCTCTGCTTCGACTCAAAGGGGGCCTGTGGCTCAGCACAAAAAAACTCATTGTTTCCAAGTGTGGCTGAAGTCTGAATCCTGTCAGTGTGAAGACTTGAACTTTTGCCTTTATATTCAACAATGGAATAAAATACTAAAAATTATTTTGGTGTCACTGTAAATTTTAGAACATATATTGAAAAAAAAAAACAATTAAATATTTAAGCGTTAAATGAAAGCATAAATGTGTCTCTTTTTGATTTTGAACTAAATATCTGGGATTTAGATCAGCAGTATGAATGTCCCCAGGTTTAAATAGATTTATCACACTATTGCCGATAAACTACCTAGGCTATAGGTAGTTTATCTCTATGTAAAATTGAAGGTCAAGGAAAGCTGGAGGAACTCAGTCCCTCCTATTTTTTGCACACGTCTAAGAATACCAGAATTGACTCATCCTAATAGCAGTAAATGATAAGACACCCTCTAATTTGTCTCACACTGAAGTCTTCTTCCGGAGGAGAGTGCGAACAGGGAGACGTGAGAATAATGATGCAGGGGTGGTGGGGGTGTTTTGACTTGTCTCTGTTATTCTTGCCAATTAGAGAGATTTGCACTTTTTTTCCCCCTCGCTCCTCTGCTGAAAGGTTATGTTTCTTGCCTTACTTCAGCTAATTCTACATATACTGCAATCAGGCAGAAGCTCTTCTTGGGGGTAACACTTTAATATCAGAAAAAAAAACTCAGAAATGATGAGCTGCTAAGGCAGAGCACAATATACATTCAACTCCAGGTAAAAATGCCCCGCAGGAGATAATTGTGAAGATTTGTTCTGCACCTTGAGGTGTTATATTCTGCCCCTGAGATTTCCTTTTCACAGTTTCAGCCTGAGTGTTGCAGGAGAGAGCGTTTTAATAATGACCTGTTGACATAGACACAAACTTGGATACTGAAATGACTTCATAATCTCTCTTTCTGTGCCTTCCAGGAGTGTAGGTCGGTCGCAAGGCCGTTATACTACCCACCAAGATGGTGGCCTTATCGTTGAAGATTTGTGTACGCCAGTGCAATGTGGTGAAGACGATGCAGTTTGAACCGTCCACCCCTGTGTATGATGCCTGCAGAATCATCAGAGAGAGAGTCCCTGAAGCCCAGACAGGACAAGGTTGGAGGATGATTGGTGAAGCTGAGTTACATAATGGAAATCTACAGGCTTCTACATCTGTATTCTCTGTTGCTTTTTGTGTTTCAGCCTCGGATTATGGCCTCTTCCTGTCTGACGATGATCCCAGGAAAGGAATCTGGCTCGAGTCTGGAAGAACCCTGGATTACTACATGCTGCGAAATGGAGTAAGATTTAGTCATATAGTCCTGGGTGGAGAACTGTCAGTGTCAGTTATGGGTTCTTAACGTGATCTATATTTTCTAGTGGAAACCCAGACATTTATTCCTCCCAGCTTGTTGGAAGCGGCAGTTTATGGCTGAGGATGATTAGCAGGGCTGCAGATGTCATCGCGTTTCCTTTGCTGTTTTCTCAGGATGTCTTGGAGTATAAGAAGAAACAAAGGCCACAGAAGATCAAAATGCTGGATGGTGCCATTAAAACTATCATGGTGGATGACTCAAAAACAGTTGGCGAGCTGCTCGTCACCATATGCAGTAGAATAGGTTTGTATCTGTGCTATGAGTTCGGTGAAGATTAATCATGTCACGCCACCACCCGAAGCTTAAATTATTCATCTTCTGTTTTATTTTTAGTCAAAGCCATACCACTGACTTCACATTCAGCTACAGCTATGTTATCATGTGCTGTTTAGTTTGTATTTGAAAAGCATATTTGTTAGGCACATTAGAGCATTTGCTTGATGAAGTCTTAATCGTGTTTTGTTTAGAGCAATGTGGACATGATTCATCGGGATAAAACAAGCTTGTTTCTAATCAGCAACTTAAGTATTCTTCCTAATGCCCAGAAAATGCCGTCGCTCCTTGTCATAGAGGTGTTCCCTAAGCTGTATATTTCAGTTACAATGAGCTACTCCCATGCCTAATTGGGTGAGGAAGAGAGGGATGTGTGTCTGGCAGATAGCTTTATTGGAAAATGTTTATTTAGAGAAGGGCTTTCTGCTTGGCTTCTCCTCCTCTTCAGCTTCAATTTTAGTTTGCTGGCTCTATACCAGCTTTCCTTAACTTCTGTTTCAAAGCAGAGAGAAATAGATAAAAAGGGAGTTGCAACAGTATTGCAGTGATGCTTTTCTGTGTCGTGATTATTGAACCACTTACTTGAAGCATTTCCTCCTCCTAAAAAATAATAATAAAAAAAAATCCCTGGCTAACTTTTTAGGAATCACCAACTATGAGGAATACTCCCTCATTCAAGAGTTGCCAGAGGATAAGAAGGAGGATGGGATGGGGACACTGAAGAAAGACAGGACCCTGCTGCTGAGAGATGAAAGGAAGATGGAAAAGCTCAAAGCAAAACTTCACACAGATGACGACTGTGAGTGCAAGCTTGAAAAAGCCAAAATGTTACTGGAATCCCGATGGCTTTACGGCCGCCATCTGACTGAACACCATCGTATGGACGTGTACTTTATCACTCTAATCAAATTTTTTTGCATTGACATATTAAAGTTAATTAATTTTGTGTTATCTTTTTTCCCCAGAGGACACCAAAAATGTTTTTGCAAATGCATAAATCAACCTTCAACTAGCTTTCGTCTTAGCAGAAAATAATGCAAATGAGACTCTTCAAAGCCCGTCAGGATTTTCACTTCCCAGTATTAAATTTGGTAGATCTTCTGTCAAAGCTGACGGGTCTGCAGTTCTTGAAAATCCTGGTTAATTTCACTATTACCATCCTCCTCTAGTAACATCTTGGTAAAACTGAATGTCTGTTCATTTTGAGTAATTTAGTAATGGAGCATGTGTATTGATTGGGCAGTGAACTGGCTGGACCACAGCAGGACATTCAGAGAACAGGGGGTGGAGGAAAGTGAGACTCTACTGCTCAGGCGCAAGTTCTTCTATTCAGACCAGAATGTGGACTCACGGGACCCTGTTCAGCTAAACCTGCTCTATGTTCAGGTAAACTGGTTACACACATCTTTATAATAAGATAGCAAAATAGAGAAGAGTAAGAGGGAGACCCCAGCCCCTCCAAAGTATGGCCCAAACAACCAAGCATATAAAATATTTCAGACACAGTACACGATAACTGTAACTTCTGACCAGACTGAAATGGGGTTGGCTTAGATGTGTTCCCGACAGGTTTGACTTGTTTCTTGGTTCTTACAATGCAACAGCACAACAACACGGAAAGTTTCATCGCCGGATGATGAAAGTAATATTTTTGTTTGTAATGTCTGCGGTAGAAAAAGCTATAAATAGTAGTAGGACAGAGTTATTCAGAACTTTGTGTTTGCTGGGCATTGCTCACAATGCAAAGTGAATACAGTCTAATAGAGCTCTATCCACTTTCTTCCACTTATCCAATTCATTTAAAGCAGGCTGGAGCTTATCCCAGCTGTCGTAGGGCAAAAGGCACGGTGCATGTTGGACAGGTTGCTACTTTGTCACAAAACTAACGCAGATAGATAACCGCTCATATTCTCACCTACAGCTAATTTAGAATTGCCAGTTAATAACCTGACCCAAGCACTGTGGGAGGAGCTGGTGTATTCACAGAAGAACCATGCACTTCCAACCTTCCCATTATATTCAAACCCAAGACCTTCTTGAGAACACATTGCTAACCACTGCAGCACCTTGGTGCGCCCTATGAAATGTAACATTCACAGGATTAAAAAATAAATAAATCACAGGTGGAAAGATGTGGTCAGGCCAGTATAGCTCAAGTTTGAAATTTTTACCTTATTTTAAACTGTAATAAAATACCTTGTTTCTGTCAGGGACACTACAAACCACTTTATGGAATGGGCCATTTAGGTTTCACACATTACACAAGCAACAGCATGTTCTACATGCTACATTATTATACACCTAACATTTGCATAGCACTGGAGTGCAGTGGCTAGCACTTTCATTTAAATGCAAGTACATTAAATATCATCTGTTGTCAACAAAATTCATGTGTTAATTCCTTAAACTACTGTTCTGTTACAGGAATGATAATGTTTTATGGGCAATTTTGGTTTTCCTGTCAGACAAAAACAAACAAGATGAGATTAGCATTGTTTGGTTTATTTTCATTCTGAATTAGATTTGGTCTACATTTGTTAAACATGAAATAAAATGTAGCCTTTTTTGCACAAAACAATGATATTTTATTTAACTCCCTTCGCTCCTGTTTAGTGAGAATCTGTGTTGCAACCCTCTGGGCAAAATGCCGCAAATTACTGTTCAATGGATTTAATAGGACGTGAAGCGGCGCAGGGAATGGCTCTGGTATCAGCATACATGTACGGTGATGCAGATTGCAGATGCAGATGCAGATCAGAGCAGCGAGCGTAATTCCTAAGCAGAGTATCCGCTCTGCTACAGTGCCTGTCAGGGTTTGTCACTACAAACAAGGCTTTTTTTTAAATCCGTTATTGATTATTGCAGCTTTAAATCACATTTTATTGTGTCCCATAAACATTGTTTTCTATATACAGACATGCACTTCAGAAACACATCCCTAGCCAGTAGGGAGGAAATCCCCCCACTGACATCTGGACATGAACAGCAGGGTGTGGAGGGCCCAGACAAACACACATACTGTACAGATGTACCCTCTGAGATTGAGGGAGAGCACGAGAGTAGCGTTAATGCACTGGATGGTCCCCCTCACAAAAATGCATAATCTCTGAAAGCAGCAGAGATGTATAGCCTGGCTGAAATGTAGCTATGTATATATAGTTATTTATATTTGACTCTCTCGTCTTTTCAGTTTCGTGAATATGTTAAGAATTGACATCCTGCCATCCACCCTCTCTGTCTGCTATAGATGCTCTCCTCCCTTTTATCTGTCTGTCCCTGTTGTTGCCTCTATTTTTTGTACCCTCCATTTCCTTATTTTGCAGTTTCTGTCTCCACTCCCTTTCCATCGCTTACACATTCTGACAGTCGCATACATCCCCACCCTGTTACCCTGGCACACATTACAACACTGTGTGTATCATGCTCTCTTCTCAAAGCAGGCTCATATTTCCTTTCACAATAACAACTCCGCCTCCTGCCCTTGCCCTTCCCCGTCTATCTTTCCCGCGTTCTCTCTCTCTCTCCCCCTCTCTCTCACACACACAGACACACACGCACACACTTGGCTCAGCACATAGCAGGAGCTCTAATTTGTCATTGTGTTAAAAAGACCAAACACAGCCAGAAGAGTTGATCGTACCACAGGCTGCTCTTGCTCTTTCTCTGTGTTCTTTTTAAAAAAAAAATTTAGCCTACGAATGTTCCTCTTCGCCCTCTCTCATTCATAATTCCAGCAATTCTTAGAAATTCTGTACTATTATTGCGTAACTGTTTATGCAGTTCATGACATCATTGCTGGTCACTATTTGCAGTGATCTCATATATTTGTTCATGATTTTAAGCTTCCATGATTTCAAATTTAAACACCCTATTATGCCCCCACACACACGCTCACACAAACATTAATAAAAGCTCTGCCAGTAAAAGAGTAATCTTCTTTACCACTTGACCGCTCCCTTTGTATTTATCCTAAAACCAGCATAAATCTCCATAGCAATAGTATCGCCCACTGAGTCTTGCTTTTACTTTACCTTTAACCCTTGATCACTTAATCAGATGTATTACATGTGTCAAGAGTTGGCATATTTCAGTGCAGGGTCAGGTTAATAATTTGTCTTGAGAATAGTTTTTAGCGCTGCTTTCTCATGGACTTGATATTCTACAGGATGTAACACAGTTATAATATTGATATGGTGAGGGGTCAAATTCATCCTTACCGCACAATATATATGCAAAGAGGAGAGAAAAAAAGAATCCATTATTTTTAACTGGTTTTAATATTTGAGTCAAGCACTGCTATTTGACCATACCTTTGCCATCATTTATTTTTGTGGCTATGTGTGCTGTCTGCTCTGCTTGGACAGACTGGAACAGTTGACCTCAGTGTTGTTGCCTCAGGCTGTATGTGTCACAGCTTCTGATGTCTTGTGCTTCACTAAAACCAGTTCTTGTATCACTTACCATATCTGCTTTAAGAAACTAAGGCTCTGTCCTCACTCTGTTGCCTTTTTACAAATGTGGTATAATATTTATCTGGCTGGTTCTTTAACAGAATGTGGCTAATGTAAGGATTGATCTGAAATCAGCCAGATTGTGAATTTACTCTTTATCAATGGTCAGCTCTTATAGAGAGTATAAAACTCTTAAGATCAATGCAAAGTAATTAATGAAATGCATAAAAATCAGCTTCATTCATACTGCGCCACCACTAACTCACATGCAGCTGTGTGCCTGTCAATATCCAGTAATGCCCATACGCAATGAAACCGCTACAATCTAAATAGCATGCTGTATTTACAAGGAACACAGTGACACCAGATATTTACCTCACCATACAAGTTATATTATCTATCAGATAATATTCTGATTGCAGATTATCTGAGAGTCGAGCCATCATTTCTGAGCCAAAACAGCAATTGAGGATGAACCCACTTTGGTTTCTGGCTGAATGACAGCTGTTACATTTACTCTGGTGAATATTGACTTCCTTATCTCATTGCACTGAGGAACAGTGAAGAGCATACTTTGCATTCGTAGTCAACCTTCACTTCCATTTGAGGATGCATGTCAGTGGGCACTCCAAATCTTGGTAAGGGTTTAGTATCCACTTATATGAAAGCCCGTTAAGTTTTTCTAAACCAGGATAGTCGTGAACAGTCTTGACCAGATTGAATAAAAACGCAAAAACATTAAATACCGTGTGCATGCCACAGCTGTTCTAAATTAACAGTAAAAGGTAATTACTAAAATAATTTTTTATGTTTCTGTAACGGTTAATCCACAAGGTCTGATGAAAATTATATTTTATTGCTAAATTATAATTATGGTTGTTATGAATGAATTTTCAAATTTACTGTTTTACAAAATAGCTGAAAAAAGAGTCAAGCATGTTATTATTTTCTGATTAATTACTTCTTTTAGTTATTTAATGTTATGCTTGATTAATTTCTGTCTTCTCGGACAACTCCAGTGTACCCACTCAAAAATAAGTACAAAACCATGAATTTGTTATTTACTTAATAAATACCAGTACACAAGCGCACACACAGATGGATGCATGAACTATGCTTTACACATATTTATGCCTCTCCATGATCTACTGGTGCAATTGCCACCTAGATATTTTTTCTAAATAGTTGTGAACCAACTGGTAGATTATTTGTATTCTTTATATGTGTGTACACCAGGTTTTTGTTGGTGTACAGTGAACAGTGTGTATCGGAGTGAATGGCATGTGTGAGGGCTAATTTTAGAGTGTCTTCTGTGTCCAGCAAGAGCTTATGTACTCTACAGTGAATTGCACTTGGGAAAAGACTTGATTGTGAGTAGAGGAGATTGTTGTTCTCATTACAGCAGTGAGCTGCTGCTTAGTGTTTCATTGATGTAATGGGACGTAAGCATGAATCAAGTCCACGCTGTGTACTGATATGCTAATGCTAAGAGCATGGACGGAGCCTCTATCACCGCCAGCAAGGCCTCGCAGCTTTGCGGCGATTAAATTTGCAACAGTGAACTAGAAAGAGAGAGAGCAGGGGGCAAAGCTGACTGCCCCCTGGAGAAAACAGCACACAGAGACAAGCATTTTACAGACAGGCTTCTGCTTTTGTGTCGACCTAAAAGGTAAAAATATTATAAAGAGTCTGGCTGAAAATGTATCGAATCATTATTGATATCTCAGCAGCACCAAACAGACATTAGTGTTAAAAAAAATTCCTTCATTAGATTTCTTAACACCATACTGAGGACCATTCTGTGATGCAGACGGGATATTGTGAAAGACTGGTGCATTTCTGTCATATCTTTTCCTTTTTAATAACACATAACTGAGTGTGATGACAAATACTCGAAACTGTTACATTTGAAAGCTGCCAGAATTGCTTTCATTGTCACAAACAAATCTTATTTGGCTCCCCTGTGTGCCTTATTCTGAGATATGATGTATATTCTCTAGAAATGCACTTAGTCACTTAGAAGACTTCATTCCTGAAGCTACAGTGCACGCAAAGCGCACAATGAATTGTTCGTTGGAGAGCTCTGTTTGGGTGAATTGCGGAGCATTCCCGAGTCTTTGTGGTCTTTTTCCTGGATGTGTGTTACTCCCTCACACTTATCCACCCTTCCCTCTTTTCGTGTCTCCTCCAGGCTAGAGATGATATATTGAATGGATCCCACCCTGTCTCCTTTGATAAAGCATGTGAGTTTGCAGGGATCCAGGCTCAGATCCAGTTCGGACCCCACGTGGAGCACAAGCACAAGCCTGGATTCCTGGAGTAAGTTTTTATAATGAGGAAGATGCCTTTATGCAAAGATTCAGAATACTTGTTTAGCACATGTTGTACTTTTACACATAGACTTGTTTCATCTGTATGGTAGCTATTCCCTTCCTTCAGAAATGGTTTTTACTTGAGGGATTTCCTCCCGTGGAAAGCTCAGAGGTGATGTCAGCTGTTACAACTGTTTCCTGATATGTAGGCAGTAAGGCAAGAATGACCTCATAATTAGAGGTATGTAAGAAAAAGGAAATGCCTGTAGCCGAAACCAGTTAAAATGTCATTTGTCTCCGTAGCCTGAAGGAGTTCCTACCTAAAGAGTATATCAAGCAGAGAGGGGCCGAGAAGAAAATATTCCAAGTATGTACATTACATTTCTCAAATGCAGCATGCAAAAAGTGTAATGTGTTCTCTGTTGGGGTGTAAATTGATAAAATGCTTGCATAACAGGCAGTCCATGACATTTAAAGCATATTTACATATGTGATGATAAGTTTAAGTTGGAAATGTAACTGTTGTTTTTCCAGGAACATAAAAACTGTGGAGAGATGTCTGAGATAGAAGGAAAAGTAAAGTATGTGAAGCTTGCTAGGTCCCTTCAGACATATGGAGTGTCCTTCTTCCTCGTGAAGGTGAG
>VUQR01003392.1:89254-124973 GCA_015108515.1 Hemichromis elongatus
ATTTCTATACAATTAAAACAAAAATATCCTCACATTTTCACAAAAATAAGGATAATTGCACTTGGGTCTTGCATAAGCTACACGTGATTTTACTTTGTTAAATGAAGCTATAAATAATCTGGCTAAACTGGTGAATTTGTTTCTTTCCTCATTGTTACTAAATGTGGTAGTAAAAAATGCATTCCAGCGATATGAAAGTAAAGCCTAAAACAAATGTTAATTTAATGATACAGGCATGCAATGCTTTTGTGCTAATGAGTGGCAGCTACGACCAGAAACCTGCCCCGATATGCAGTGTTGTCACACAGGAATGAAAGCTTGCTGAAAATACCAAAAAGCCCCATTATCACAACAAATCCGAGTCAGAATCGGAGTGGAAGCGTGTGCGCTTGGAGTTCAGTGCTGTGAAATACTTGTGACAATAGCAATTCTACTCTGTTCTGCTTTGGCAAACACAAAAGTGGACTGGAAGTGCAGCATCTGAATGGGATAAAGTTGCAGCAGGTATTATTAAAGCTCTCTGACAGCAGCCCATTTGGCTACGGACTTGCAGGAAAGAGGGGAAAAGAACGAATGCACAGTTGTCTGCTGGGGTCTTAATGGACGATAAATGGAATGTTTGGCCCCATAGTTAAAGTACACTACAGGGTTCAAATTATCTTCGTGTGCATGGAAGAGTGCATGTGCATCTATGTGTGCGAGCGCTGTCTGTGCTCGATGAGGAGATGTAGTGATGGAGGTTTCAAGACTCTTAAATAATTCACTCCAGCTGCACTCTGCTCTTGATGCTTGCAAGGGCAAAAGCATAGGCCTGGCTTTGTTGAAGCATTTAATGTAACCTTCCATTTCTCAGCTATGAGTGTCTAATCACTGCAGGTTTTAGGGCGAAAAGCCTTGTTTTACCGTGAGCATAACAGAAAGGGAAACACAGTAATTGAGAATAATTTAAACCAGTTTATTTTATACATACATACATATAGATATATATGTGTATATATATATGTATCTATGTATTTGCTCCAATCAGGTGGTGTTCAGTAAAAAGCATATTTTTCCTAACCGATAACCAAGGTTAAGCAGTTTGAAATGATATTATACTTTCCACTTGAGATTAGACTACCATACTTCCTGCTTGAATGCAGCCTTGGTAATTATAACATTGAGGTGGTGCACCCTAAAACAATGGAAGTTTTTAATAAACCTTTGCACAAAGATATCATGATCACTGGGATAATGTTATCTGTCCTTGTGATTAAGAGCAGTGAGCTTGAAAAGCACTTCTACTTATTGGCCTTTGTGTGGTTCTCAGGGCTTTCCATTTTGACCCTGTGATAAAAACAACTAAAGGACTGGACACATTAAACATGAGCAGTCTGCACTCCCCATCTCTGCTCGCTGCTAATTTTTGTTTTGTCCTTCCTATTCCCCCTGGAAGGGAGCCAAGTGTAGGCTTGGTGTCTCAAGTGAGCTGTAATAGATTTTCAGTGGGCAGATAGTGGTGGGGCAGGGGAGCTGGTCAGGCAGAGAGCTGGTGGAATAGCATGCTGCTGTGCTGACAGTCTGTGGAGACCCTGCTCAATAAAGCAGCAGTTAAACAAGACTGAACTCTGCTGGGTCACTTCGCAGCTGCCCTTCTCCTCCTCCACATGGGGCTTCAAGCCACAGACACAGCCGTGTGTATTACTGCAGCATCAGGAGAATGGAACAATGATCTTGCGTTTGCGCCTTGAATGAATCATCTGTGTAGGTGTTTAAGCACTGACATAAATGTCATCTGATGTTTCTTACCTGACAGGAAAAGATGAAGGGTAAAAATAAGCTGGTCCCGCGGCTGCTGGGGATAACCAAAGAGTCAGTGATGCGGGTGGATGAGAAGACGAAGGACGTGGTGCAGGAATGGCCACTGACAACAGTCAAGAGATGGGCAGCCTCCCCTAAGAGTTTCACCTTGGTACTGTGTCCTCAGCTCCACTTAGAGAGCCCTATTATATACACTTCTAGTCCTATGCATTATTTGTATGCAGAGTGTGATTTATACAACTTTTTGCTCTTTCTCTCATTTTTTTTTCCATTCTCCGATACAAACAGAATCCTAAAAATTGTAGAGATCTCAGACTGCAATATTGAATGGTTTTTGGCATTGCTCACCAGCTATTTCTTCTGACTTAACAATAGATACCGGGGGGGGGGGTGCAGAATTTGAATGTTTTATTTATCTGAAACATTTTTCAATTTTCTTTACCAGCTGTTGGCTGTTTTCTTCCTGTACTGGAAAGGGTCTACTCCATTTAAAGATTAATAGATTATGCAAATTTTGAAAAGTACTCTGAGGTATATTTGCCAACATTGATTTAAACTAAGAATACTCGCCCACGTGTTTCTGTGGCACGCTTTGAAGTGAGCAGTTTTCAGATTCACTGCATCTCATTTTTAATCAGCTCTTTGGAGAAATCGGATGCTCCGTGGAAGCATGTCACTTTTTCTTTTCATTAAGAGTAGAAATGAGAAAGGTACTGCCATGTTTATTCAGCCCCAGTAAGGTTTTTTTTTTTTTTTTAAATCTACGCACAAATAGTAAGGGTTTCATCACAAATAGAGTATTTCTGCAGTGTTGGGTAGATGTTTCTATGCAATAATTTCAAGTGATTAACTTGTCTTGCCCTAAATCTTTGCACTCTTCCATGCATTACAAAGGATTTTGGCGAGTACCAGGAAAGCTACTACTCTGTCCAGACTACAGAGGGAGAGCAGATATCTCAACTTATTGCTGGGTATATTGACATCATTCTTAAAAAGGCAAGTAGTTAAAAAGAAAATAAAAACGCATATCTATCTGAATCAATATGAGATACATCCACCTCTTCACATCTTTAGCCCACAGCATTCACTGGTGTCTGTTAAACTTCGCTCTGCAGAAGCAGAGTAAGGATCGTTTTGGCCTTGAGGGGGATGAAGAATCCACCATGCTGGAGGAATCGGTTTCCCCTAAGAAGTGAGTAGTATCTACTGTAGTAAAATGCTGACCATTGTGATTGTCCTCACACAGTCTAGTTATTCATGAATTTAAAGCTCACTGTTTAATTGTGCATGTAATTACATTTCTGCCTGCCCAGCAGAGTACTCCCCAAGAGACATAATGTTAGAATTAAACACAAAAAACAGCACTTTAAGCCTGAGACAATAACATTTATGCTCTTCTCGATACCCCAGAATACAATTTGTAAAATGGGTCGTTGTGTGATTTTTTTTTTATAAAAGCTGCCTCAGGGTAAAGCTACTAGAATATAATTTTATTTTGGAAAAGAAAGTTGCATCATTTGGAGGTCAAGATATCACACCGGTAAGAAAAGAAAGAAGAAAAAGAAAAAAAAGAAACAGGTTGCTAGAAGCTGTTTTATTCAGATTTTTTTCTCCTAGTTGGTTTCTGTCTGTCCAGATTTTCCATTGTAGCTCAGTGACTGATGGAAATCGAGGTAAAGCAGCTGGACTAGGGCTCTGTCACACAGAATCTGGAAATTTGTTATCGCTGGAAATCCACATGGCTGTCAGTGAAACCGCTCTGGCAGAATGGGGCATCATATTCCTGCTGCTTATGGACCAATTGACTCATGTTGTGGTTCTCAGTACAAAAACATAATTGCTGCCTCTCAAAACAAGCCGTAATTAACTGGTGGAGTCAGGAGCATCTGTTGAGTTAGGCAGGAAAACACTTTTTTTTTTTGTACAGTATTTCTTCTGATATTGCCTGTGTACTGTGGGAGCAGTTGTTGGTGCATGATAATTGTTTTAATTATAATTCTGTCATTTTTGTCATTTAAATTAGAAACAGACACATTCTCATTTTGAAGAGTTATTTAAAAAGATCCTCCTAAGTAATACAAGGGGAAAAGTTTACTCGAAAACGCCTACATATGCAAGTAATTTAGTTTTTAACTTTGTCTAGACATACATATACATTTATGTGATAGAAGATTAGATTAAAAGCCTGACAGATGAGAAGATAAACAGAGACACCCTATGATCTTGGAATTAAACTGGACAAAGACCAAAGGTAAACAAATACAGAGACAAAGGCTGACTATTCAAAGACGAGAAAATGAAAGTGTGACACGAGATGAGACTTACACTCTTACAGGACTAAAGAATAGAAATATAAGTAGCCAAACTTACTAAACGTCAATAAACTAAGAAGACTAAATGTTAGAACTAGAACCCAAATAACTTCACAAGGTCAAAAAATAAATCCCAAACCACCAAAATTGAAAGCACACACCCCAAAAACATAGGATCCTGACAATACTTGGTTAAGTGTCCCTTAGCAAGTTGTACTTTGGCCACATACTTTTAGTAGCCATCAACATGCTTCAGGCATAATTCTGGCTGGATATTCGGACACTCTTCTTGGCAAAAATTGATAGAGTTTATTTACTTTTATTGGTGTAGTAAAAAAGTTTCAGTAGGGTTTAGGTCAGGGCTTTGAGAAGGCCATTCCCAGAGTTTAATATTAGCCGTCTTTATCCATTCCAGAACCAGTTTTTATGCATGTTTGGGGTCATTGCACTGTTAGAACACCCAGTTGTGTGAGATGAAGTTGAAGGAGGTAGTCCCATTGCACAAAGTGAACAGAATAATGATGGAGGCATCATTATTCTGTTCACTTTGTGCAATGTACCAGTACCACTGGCAGCTCAAGAGCCCCAAAATATGATGCTACCACCACAACAATGCTTGATAGCTTGTGCAGTGTTCTTAGGTTTGAAAGACTTACTTTGCTCCTCCAAACATGCCTTTAGTTATTTTGGCAAAATAGCTCAACTAGGACTTTGTCACATCTGACCATAAAAATGTTTTCCAGGAGGCATCTGAGTTTTCCCTTTGGGCAACTGCTAATTTCAGTCAAGCTGGAAGGTGTTGATTTTGGTTTCTTTCGTGGTCAGCACCCTCTAGGTCCATTACAATGTGAAACTCGCTTCACTGACTTAAGCCTGCAGTTCATGCCAGGCTTAAGTCTTGTTGGTTTCTGAGTTGTTCCTGAATCTAACCACCTGATTGTGGAGGATTCTGCAGGACACCTCAAGGCCCGGTGTCCTGCTAGTTTTACATATCACCCTGGGTCAGCACACCTTAATAAAATGATTAGTTTGTTACCAAGCCTCTGGAGAACTTTAAGAAATGTTGAGGAGGTAATTTAGCCATTTAAATAAGCTGTGTTGGACCAAGGACACATCTAAAACCTGCAGGACACCGGCCCTCGAGGCCTGGAGTTCGACACCTGTGGTTTAGGTCTTCATCCAGACATTTGTTTAAAACTGATGATCTTGAAATCTGCAATTGCTTAGAAATAGATCCAAAAGGCCTTCCCAACTTATAAATCTACAATTCTTCCTCTTAGGTCTTCACAAAAAATATTTCAAAGAAATCATTTGTAGCCCAAAATTACTATGACATTCATGCCCATGATGACTGTAAGTGAGCTTCTGACCACAACAGTATGTACAAGTAAATAATGTGCATAGGGCACAGCGGTGGCTTAGAAATTAGAGTAGGTTGGCCACTAATCATACGGTTGGTGTTTTGATCCAAACCTCAGTGTTCCTAATGTAGGTGAATGGGCGAATTCTTCTAGTATGAAGATACTTTGAGTGGTCAATTAGACTGGAAAAGTATTACAAACATGCAGTCTGTTTACCATGCATAAAGTTAATGTTTTGGTGTGATTTATTATAACATTTTTCTTACTGTTTTCTATTTGTTTTTATTTTTTAATAAGGTCCACAATTTTGCAGCAGCAGTTCAATCGGGTAGGCCGTGTGGAGCATGGCTCAGTAGCCCTTCCGGGTATAATTCGGTCTGGGTCTATTGGCGGCCCTGACACTTTCAATATGGGTACTATGCCCTCTGCTCAGCAGCAAATCACCACAGGGCAAATGCACAGAGGACACATGCCTCCGCTGGTGAGTAAGCGCTGACAAACATGCTGGTCTTTCTTTTTTTTCTTTTTTTTTTGATTCAGATAGTAACTGAAACTGTAGCTTCCAACCTGCGGACCATTTAGGAAAAAATGTGTGACCTAAAGAAATCTGATCAAGAAAGTATGATGCGATAGACTCAGTTTCACAATCTCGTCCTCGGACTACTTTTGTTAGGTCATTTGCAAACACAGTGTCTCTGTTGTTTGCTGCTGTCAGAGTCTAGCCCAGCAGGCCCTGATGGGGACCATCAACAGCAGTATGCAGGCTGTGCAGCAGGCCCAGGCTGACCTGGGACATGTCGATAATCTGCCTCCACTCGGCCATGACTTGGTGAGCCATAACACAACCAGTTACTGCAGTTGTGGAGAATGTTTCAGAACAGTTGCACTATGCATAGATAGTGTACCCTACCACATTCCCACAATCCTAGCAATCCCTTGAGTTGTGCTTTTATCACACTCGAGATTGTGTGCTTTCTGATATTACAGCCTCTGGATTTGCAAAGCAAAGACGGCTTAAAAAGAATCAAGCATTCTAATCACATCAAAGTCCATCAAATATCTCAAATATAATTAGGATGTAGGACTGACTGTAAATGTGGAGGCTGTATTTAATGCTTGAGTGTTTCCAAAGCCATAGGTGTTGTACTAGCCTAGTCCTTTAATCCTGTGAAAGAAAGCTGATATGAGCTGAAAATCACACACCACGATGAATGCCAATAGCTCTCATTTTCCTCCACCAAAAGGCATCCAGGGTTTGGGTTCAGAACAAAGTGGATGAATCCAAACATGAAATCCACTCTCAGGTTGATGCCATCACCGCTGGAACAGCATCTGTGGTCAATCTCACTGCAGGTGAGTGCCCGGGAGAATGCTAAATAGCTATAAAAAAAAATAAAAAGGATGGCATATGTTATCATTTTCTGGTTTTATTAATTTCTACATATAAGCTTTGGTTTCTGAAGTCTGCACTGGGCATAGTGCAAATGGTGTAAATCAATATGTTTTCCAAGGGTTACTGAGATTATATTAAAACTAAAATGTGTCTCAATTTTGCCTCATAAATCTTGAACTTGTTGTCCTGAAGCTGAGTTTACTGGCAGTGTCTCTTTCATGATTTTTGGCACAATGCCAGTCAGGTTCCAGCCAGCCTTTTGCTTGGTTTTAATCTTACCTTGCCATCTGTTTGGTTGCACAAATGCGAGCTTCTTCATCTAATACAAAGCTTTTTGTCACCGTGCTCATCTTCTATTTCAAATGGGTTCAAGCTACAGCACTGGCACTGATGTGCTTGTTGCTGCATGTGAAACACAAGCTTCTCCGTGGCTTAGCAAAATTAAGGTGGCGGCAGCAGCATAACATATTAAGATGCACAGCAGAGATGTAACTCGATTAGCTTGTAATGATGGCTATCCATCCTCTGCAGGTGAGCCGACAGAAACTGACTACACAGCAGTGGGCTGCGCCATCACCACCATCTCCTCCAACCTGACGGAAATGTCTAAGGGTGTTAAGTTGCTAGCAGCATTAATGGACGATGAGGTGGGCAGTGGACACAAGCTCATGGGTGCTGCCAGGATGCTGGCGGGAGCTGTGTCAGATCTGCTCAGATCTGTTGAGCCCGCAGCCGCTGAGGTGAGGAGCCTGCTGATTATTGTAGTGATTTGGACCTCATCCTTATCTCTAATCGCGGTAGTCTAAAAGGCACACACAGTTTTGAACTGCATCTTTTTTTTTTATCTGTGTCCCAGCAAAGATGTATTACAGAAGGTTTTACGGGGATGATTTTTTTGATCCTAAAGTCTGTTTGGATAATTCATGGGAGCCTCTGTGAGAGCAAGCCAGGCCTGTGTAATGAATGTGGTGATGTCATTCCCATACAGCCCAGGCAGACGGTGCTGACGGCAGCAGGAAGCATTGGACAAGCCAGCGGAGACCTGCTCCGTCACATGGGGGAGGGCGAGACTGATGAGAAGTTCCAGGTTGGACACCACCCCCTCACTGTTTCTATGACACTGCTGGCCAAACAGGAAGGCACACACATTTTCTGAGCTCACTTTAAAAATGTCAATACAAACTTATGTAATCACCTCAGACTTTATTATTAGACCCACACTTTATGTGGATTTGAAACCAAGTGTCAGAAGGAGAGCTTTTAGTAGTAAAGTGCCAATGCATTGTTCCAGACCTCCACTAACAGAACCATTTCAGTGGCCTTCTCCAGCTGCCTAATTTATTCTTTTACGCTGAAATTAATTTACATGCCACATACACCTTAGTTTAGATGTCCTCCTGCAGCTTTTATACCACTCTCTTTAGTGTTAATGCCGGGAGAAGAGGGCTCATAAATCATCCACGTTCTTGTTCTCATTGACCTTGAGACAGTGTTCTTCTGTTACATTAACATAGTTTGTATTCTATTTGCTATACGTAGCAGCACAGATGAGCTTTAATATTTGCTGCCTAAAATTCTTAACCATTTATCTCTTTCTGTTATGTGCTACACTTGTTCCTTGTGCATTAGCTGTGCACTAATCTCTCTGTATAGATTGAAAAAAATATGAAAACATTTACTTTCCTGATCCCATCAGTCACATGTTTGCAGCTGCGCTGTGTTTTGGTGAAGGACATTGATTAATATGTTGCAGGACACCCTGATGAATCTGGCAAAAGCAGTGGCCAATGCAGCTGCTATGTTAGTCCTGAAGGCCAAGAACGTGGCCCAGGTGGCCGAAGACACCATATTGCAGAACCGGGTGATTGCAGCTGCCACTCAGTGTGCCCTGTCCACTTCACAGCTGGTCGCCTGCACTAAGGTACTGATGTAAAACTTGTTCGTCTCAGCAGCCAAGTAGGTAAAGGACAAACTATTATGCAGGAAATGATCAAATGAATATATGGCAGATATATGACATTTAAAAAAATATGTAATAGTAATTTTTTATTAAATCAAAACAGGTGGTCATTGTATTTGTTGCATTCCTTATATAGCAACTACAGAAATGTATTCTATATATATGTAGCAATGTGTTTTATTTTAAAAGCCTAACTTGTTGCATTTGGTTAGGTGAGGTAAGATTAATTCTAGATACAGTTTGCCTCTATAAAGTCTTCAGATGTTCCCTATTTTGTTTTGTTTGATCATTTCTGCCAACATCTTTGTGTGGTGCAGGTGGTGAGCCCAACCATCAGCTCCCCGGTGTGTCAGGAGCAGCTTGTCGAGGCCGGGAAGTTGGTGGACCGTTCCGTGGAAACCTGCGTCAAAGCTTGCCGCTCGGCCAGCGACGACGGTGAGCTGCTGAAGCAAGTTGGGGCAGCAGCTGGTGTGGTGAGCCAGGCTCTCAGCGACCTCCTGCAGCACGTCCGCCACTATGCCAGCTGCGGCGAGCCTATTGGACGTTATGACCAGGCCACAGATACGATTATGAATGTGACTGAAAACATTTTCACTTCCATGGGTGATGCAGGTGAGTAAAATAATGGATTACCTGTGTTTATATGAATTGTTTTAATGTGTTTTGACTTCATCACAGCAGGGCTGAAAGTATATTTGTCTATATGTGTATGTTAAGTGATCTTAAAAATCCTCGACCTGTTTTGAAAGCTCACGCTATTGGTATTGGCTTGAGCCATGAGCCCGAAGAATTTTCAAACACAGTCAATTCTCAAGGGATTATAGGAAACATGTCATCCAAAACCACTACAGAGTACTCAATCTGGTCCCAATCAGCATCAGGAAGACTTTGAAATTTAACAGGAAACACATGACCTGGGGATTTTTTTTGTGAGAACAAATGTTTAAATGCTCAGGCATTGCTACGCTTTTCTCCTTTAATCTCATTGTTGAGTTGATTCTCAACAGAGTGTGTTGGTTGAATCCCAAGAAATTAGCATGTAGGCTGTAACGCATATAAATGTATTTCATAGTCTTCTCTGGGTGAGCTATTTTTGAGCCGGAGGTGGGTGAGTGGGGAAACACAGCTCTGTGTAGCAGGTGTGTGTGTGGAGATGCAACATATATCAAAAGATTGTTTTATTTGTGGGAACAAGGATGACTCACTAGACACCGAGCTATAAGAGTAGATGAAGATGAAGATGGTGTGAACCTGCACAACTACAGATATTTCCTCCTCATGCACTAGGTTTGAATGTTAGGATGAATTAATATACTGTGCTAATTTGTCGAACACTGAAATACTTACAGCTGTAATAGCTCCAGCCGTGTCAGTTTAAGTGGTATGATTTTTCAAATTTACATAAAAATTGTTGTACCTCTACAGTCTCATATGTAAGCTGGTAATGAGACCCGAATTTACCAGTAAGATTCATCATCCAATCACATCAATTATGTCTTTAATGAAGATCTGTATGTTTTAATGAAGCGTTATTATTAGTCAAAGCATTAGAAATCCTTTGAGTGGCCTCACAAATATTTTCTCTACATTTTCATAAGAGGCAATATTTCAAAAACCTTGAAAAAAAAAGTATGCTGGCAGTCAATGTTGATACAGATGTGCAACTGAGTATAAAGTTATTAGTCCCTGAAATTTAAAGTTTTTGTCAAAATTTTCTCAAGTTGCTTTTTAACACAGAAAGAAATTTTTCATGTAGTGTTTCTAAACATTGCACTTTTCTTTATTAAGCGTCAATTATCTCTGTTTGCACACAATAACTGAATCTTTTTAGAATAAAGAAAAATGACCAGGGTTAAGTATCATTAACCCGCTGAATAACTGACCTTTTTATTGAGCCAGAACACAAACCACTGCTGTGCAATGATTTGCTTTAACTTTGCTTTAACTAAGCTCGAAGCTTTTACAATCAAGTTATTTTATGGTGTTTGCGTTAGAGTCTTCACAAATTCAAACAGAGCCACAAAGTACAGAACAGAGGAAGGATGTGAAAGATTTCAAAGACTCTGGAAAGAAAACTACTGACCCGAAAATAACTGCCAACACACTAGTGAATGATTCAGATAAGTCAGGAAGTGGCGTCTCAGAGAAGACAATCACTATCCTGCACAGGAATGGAGTGTGAGGCTTCACACCAACAACTCCATTTCTGCACATGAGATACCTTCAAGCCTGAAGTATCCTAAGGACAACCTGTGGAATGATTATGTATAGCGGAAGAATCTCTGTTGGTCAGATAAGATTAAATCAGAGCTCTTCGGACACAGAGATGTGTGGAAAACGAAGGGAGTGGTGTACAATCCAAAAAAATACTATCTTCATTGTGAAACACGGCGGTGGGAAAATTATGCTGTGGGGATGCTTCAGTGCATCTGTAATTAGGAATCTTGTCAAGGGGGAAGGAATCATGAAGAAAGAAAGATATCTGTGGGGTGATCACGGTCCATGCCAGAAGACCATCAAATCTGGAGGAGCTTCAGAGACTTACCAAAGAATAATGGGCTGGGGCTTATCAGGAGATGTGTGTGAGGGTTGTTTGAAACTACAACAAATGACTGCAGGTTTTTGTGAAATCATTTTGTTTTAAAGTAATATAAGTATCAAAAATAAAACAAGGCTGTTTGGAAAAGCTGTGTTAAAAATCACTGGCTGTCTAATAAAAATGAAATTTTTATGGAGGTGCTAATAATTCCACCCTCATCGGTAGAAATATCGTCACTGAAAAAACAGAACAAAAATGGAAATCAACGAAAGCTGAATTTCATTTGTAACACACACCTATCTTGTGTGATCCCAGTAGATCATTTTGATGTTTACACGGGCACTTTGCACTAACCTGGTGTTTGCGTCCATGTGTGAACAGGTGAGATGGTCCGTCAGGCCAGAGTTTTAGCCCAAGCTACCTCTGACTTGGTCAATGCCATGAGATCCGATGCAGAGGCAGAAGTTGATGTTGACAACTCCAAAAAATTGCTTGCTGCAGCCAAACTCTTGGCTGACGCCACAGCTCGGATGGTGGAGGCTGCTAAGGTAGGAAAGCATCAGGCCTAATCTCACAATGCAGTGCAGTTAACATAATGCCAGACAAGCTAACTGCTTTCAGTCATTATCACATTACTTTATTGTGCCTTATTATAAGCAACAAAATTTAACCCAGCTCTCGATGCAGTGCATTTTATGTTGTTGTTTTACATCTAGAACAGTTTTAAAAGAATTGAACTGAATATCTTCCCTTTGATAAAAAGCAAGTGTTGGCATTACTGTATCCACTAGCTACTAGCGTCATTTCACATCCAAAATAAAAAGGCTGCCGCATCAGTGGCTCTTAATGAGCCCCTGGCACTGCTGAGCAGGATATTATCAGTGTGAAATACGCAGGCATGTGAAACGCTGCTTATGGCTCGTTAGATGTTTTTGATCTGTGACACATTAATCACCACGTCACTGCCATTATCAAAGAGGAAGTGAGGATCTTGCACTGATGGTTTCCTTGGAAACTGTCAAAAAGGAGACAGATCTAAATGACTCTTTCCATTTATTGCACAATGTGCATAACCAGAGTTGTTTAAACTTTTATTGCTGAGATGTGATGGCTGTTGTTAGATTCTGTATGTGCCGTACAGTATGTGCGAGGCCGTGTGTGTCTGTGTGTGCACATCTGCACATGTGTACATGAATGCATGTTAATGCTTCCCGCAGGGGGCAGCTGCCTACCCGGACAATGAAGACCAGCAACAGAGACTCAGAGAGGCAGCCGAAGGGCTGCGTGTTGCCACTAACGCTGCGGCTCAGAACGCCATTAAGAAAAAAATAGTCAACAGGCTGGAGGTGAGGCAACAGACTCAAAATGTTGTCATTTTTTCTGTTGTCTGACCTTGATCAAAACATAAACCTTCTTCTTGTTTCACCTTACCAGCAAACATGTGATGCAAACATCCCTCTCTGTTATTTTATAATCCCTGCAAAAGAAAGATGGTGTAGAAATAAAAGAAGAAAAGAAAAAGGATGCAAATAACCATGTGCTTCAGTCCATATTAGTAGAAACAACTGCTGGGCAATTTATGATATTTGTATTATTTCTCTTTCTATAGCACTGTGCTATAAGTCCCATTAGTGCTGTGAATGAGCCATCTAAGTGTAAAGATCTGTATTTGGCCCTTGGTATCAGTTTGCCTTTAATGACTTCCTGTTCTCTGCCCAAGAACACGTGTTCAGTTTTCTAGGCACATAAACTATGCATTACCGAAGGCTAGAATAAGCCTGCTATCAGACATGCATCTCAGTCGTCCTTCTTGCATCAGATGTTCACAGTAATGATGGTAATAGCAGCCTCTATCAAGACAGCATGTAAGCTGGGGAAGACCAGAATGTTGAGCATATCCAAGTGGATGTGACAAATATAACAGATGACACTATGACCCTTAAGACCCCTTAATTTATCCAGTTTTATTCAGACAGCATGATGTGCATATCATTTTATGTATTCCACCGACAAGCCACAAGCTGAAGTGGCGCTGTAATAGGTGGGGTTTGTTTGTCTGTTTCTCAGCAAGATTATGCAAAAGCTACCAAGCCGAATTTCATGAAACTTGATTGAGTGGGTTAAGTTCAAAGGAAGAAGCCATTAAATTTTGTTTTGTATGCTGATCACATTCTTTAAAATTGCAAAAGAAAAACAAGTGCACTTGGCTTAGTGGTGGATATGCTAGACTAGAGCCCGTTTACAATGGTCACAGAAATAACTTTAATCTGACGAAAGTAATAATAAATAAAATTCTATGAATCTTAACCAATGAAAGTCAGACTTCGCTTTTCAACCATGCTTCAAATGAATTATTTAAAAAAATAAATGTATGAAACAGGCCTGAAGCATGGTTGAAAAGAAGTGTCTAACTCATTGGTTAAGATTTATAGAATTTTTATTTATTATTACTTTTGTCAGATTAAAATTATTTCTGTGACCATTTTGAGTTTTTCTTTCATTGACCAAAGGGTACCAACAATTTTGTCCACGTCTCTATATATAGAGATATATGGATATGACTGTAAAAATGAGTGTAAAATATAGGGACTGTATACTGCACTTAAGGGTTACATGAAGTATTTTTACCTCTACTGTATGTAAATCCCACACAGACTATAATCGTAATTTCTCCATATAACGACACCATGTGTTACATATATTTTTCCATCAGTGTCTCCTCATCCATTTAGCATCTTTGTTTTCAGTCCCATCATCGCTTCAAACCCTGTCTTGTGTCTATGAATTAATTTAAGCTATACAGGCTATTTTTAGCTTTAGTTCTGGAAACGTGGCCAAGCGAAAGCATTACTGATCACTTCATGAAATAATGACCGAGCAGTGTAGTTCCATCCATTTTCCTCTTCCTCCAAAACCTTTTGGTTGTGACCCCTTTTAGTCTGATTAGAACTCTGTTGGAGTACAGAACATGACAGCATAATACTGTGCAGAGCAAAAGTGAACATTCCTCTTAGCCAAGCGGCACTCTCTTACTTGAAAATACATTTTCTCCATTTGTGTCTTCTGAACAGATCGCTGCTAAGCAGGCAGCGGCTGCTGCTACACAGACCATCGCAGCTGCCCAAAACGCAGCTGCTTCCAACAAAAATACTGCCTCACACCAACAGTTAGTTCACAGCTGCAAGGTATGATCCTGTAATCTTTGTGCTGTGCTCTTTTGTACTAATGATATAGCCTGTATTTACATATAATACATGTTGTCACAGGGAGTGTCTTGTTTGGGAGCCTTGTTAGCACCTTTCTCAGTAAGATGATGGTGTGGTATATGAAGCAAACATTATGTGGTGTTTAATTTCAGATGGTAGCAGATAGTATTCCCCAGTTGGTGCAGGGAATGAGGAGCAGCCAAGCCCAGCCTGAGGAGCTGGGCCCCCAGCTCGCCCTCATCATGGCCAGCCAGAGCTTCTTACAGGTTTGCATTTCACCTTGACACAGTCAGTGACTGTAACCTTCTGTCAAAGGAATCTAATTTCTTGGTGTGTTTCTTTTACTGTGTCTCAGCCTGGAAGTAAGATGGTGGCGTCTGCAAAGTCAGCAGTTCCAACAGTGGCCGACCAAGCTGCTGCTATGCAACTGGGCCAGTGTGCCAAGAATTTAGCTACCTGCCTGGCGGAGCTCAGGACTGCCACACAGAAGGTATTCTTACATAACACTGTAAGCTTTCCTCTCACTGATGCAGGAAATTTGTCGCTAGTTTCAATTAGTGTCATATTAAAGCCCAATTCAGTAGGAATGCATCTTGTCTGCCCCTTGTGGCTTGTGTTTGAGTAACGGTCATGTCTATGGATTTTTTTTTTTTTTTTTTTTTAAGGCACACGAAGCTTGTGGCCCTCTGGAGATTGACTTAGCCCTCAAAACTGTACAGACACTCAAGAGTGAACTTCAGGATGCCAAGATGTCTGTCATCGACGGCCAACTCAAACCGCTTCCTGGAGAAACGGTCAGTAAATAGCAACAATTACAGTATGTTGAGGAGACATTAGGCTATAGATAGCTGCTGTGTAGAGATACCAAAATGCTGGCGAAAACTTAACCATGAATCAAATGAGTTATTTATGTGTTCTGTCACTCATTCAGCTGGAAAAATGCGCTCAGGATTTGGGAAGTACGTCTAAGACTGTGGGCTCTTCCATGGCCCAGTTGCTGACATGTGCTGCACAAGGCAATGAACATTACACAGGTAGTGTATTGTATACACAAGGGGGCCTGAAAGTTTGAGCAGCCATTTAGATACATATGGAATACTGGCTGTGACTTTTATTTAAAAGGAATTCTCAAAATTGTGCCGAGTGTCAGTCTTGAGGATAAACCGAGCTAAAGATGTTTTTTTTATTTGTGCTGTCATTACTGCCTCAGTTTTGGCTCAAACTGGGATCTCAGTGGAATTGAGATGAAGACGGATAAAGAATAACATTTATAACAATGAGTGCTCCGAGGCAGTACTTCATGCTGTGGCCCAGGGTGCTGCTCTCTACTCATTAATCTTTTTTTTTCACTGGATTTAACATTCCATCAGCAAATGGCTCCACTCTGCTGGTTAATGCAATTTGATGCAATTTGCAGCTTTTTTTTTTTTTCCAGTTCTATGTGTAATAAGTTGAGGGGACCGCCTGTGTGAGGCTTTATTTATTATATTAAGTATAATCATGTATTTAAAGAATGAAGTTATTTGAGTATAATGATTTTTTTCTTTTTTTCACAGTGTTGTGCTGCTAAATCCTGCTTGCTGACTTGCACAATGTCGTTACAGTTTAAGTAAAGACGGGAAATACACATAGCTCTTAGTCAGTACTGCTTAAACAAGGCTGCTGAAATGCAATGCTGGAATTAATGCATTTGCTAAATCGTCGTTCATTTTTCACAGGTGTTGCTGCTAGGGAAACAGCACAGGCTCTGAGGACATTAGCTCAAGCCGCCCGAGGTGTGGCAGCCAGCACCAAGGAACCTCAGGCTGCAGCTGCCATGTTGGACTCAGCCCAGTGTGTGATGGAGGGCTCAGCCATGCTCATCCATGAAGCACATCAGGCCCTGGTTCATCCTGGAGATGCTGAGAGTCAGCAGAGACTGGCACAGGTAGCATACTGCTTATTAGCATAGATGGATGGATGGATGGATGGATGGATGGATGGATGAGCGAGCACTGATAAGCATGTAATGCCCCTGTCTCCCTCATCTACTGATTTGTAAAGATTTTTCCATTACAGCCATCCCCTCTACTAAGTGTGTTGCTCTTTTTTTCCTCTCTGCTATGCATTTCTCGGCTGGCTTCCCTCTCTCAGGAGTGCTGGAGTAAAACTGTTCATTCTCCTGCAGCCCTTCAGGGGATAAACATATTGTTTGGCATATATCTGTGACAGCAGCATAAATTAGTGACACGGATTATTGTGCACTGCTGTGAGCCCAATTTGCATTTGAGATATTTCTCCACATATAGCTTTGCTCTGGGGCTTTGTTGTGTAGCACATTTTTAGAATGACTAATGACAGACCATTGACAGATGTTGTACTGTGTTGCAGGTGGCCAAAGCAGTTTCGCACTCCCTTAATAATTGTGTGAATTGCCTGCCAGGCCAGAAGGATGTTGACATGGCCCTCAGGAGCATAGGCGAGGCCAGCAAGAAGCTACTAGTGGACTTTGTGAGTGTTGCTTAAGCTTTTTCATAGGGATTTCTTGCCTTTTATGTTTGCATAAAGGAGTATTTATAAATCGACCCTTTATCCCCAAACAGATATTTCCTTTTGCCTGCAGTTTTAATATTCCAAAGTGTGACCTAATGTGCATGTCTTGTCTTTGAAGCTCCCTCCCTGCAGTAAGACATTCCAAGAGGCCCAGTCTGATCTGAACCACACAGCAGCTGAACTCAACCACTCCGCAGGCGAGGTCGTCCACTCCTCTCGTGGAAGAAGCAGCCAGCTGGCTGCAGCCTCAGGGAAGTTTAGCCAAGACTTTGATGAGTTCCTGGATGCTGGCATTGAGATGGCAGGACACACCCAGGTAGGTTTCATGACCATACAAAGACTTCATGCACCAGTGACACAGTTCAATAGTGATCCAGTGCCAGCAGTTCATTTAAAGCTTTTATCAGGTAAACTCAAAAGCTTCAAATGCAGAGTGCATCTTTGCATTACTTTACTAACCAAGAGCTATCACATTCAGTTAGTCACACTAATGCTTCCAAAGAGCGCTAAAGTATTCAGATGATGATGTTCTTGTTCTGAAAATGTTGCTCATTTATTCAAACTTCTAAATATCAGACACTGAAGAGGATGTACACAAGTACACATGGAAATTTTTATCTCATGTGCCCTGAAGATGCTCCCACAGCTTGGACTGGTTTGTAGGTCCTGCCAAAGTAGAATACTATTAAACTGATCGCTCACCACCCAGTGACTGTGCTGGACACTCCAGTGTAGACAGAATAAAGGCAAACTAGGTGTCTTTCATCATTTGTTGTTGTTTTTTGTCCTTTTATAGGAAGAAATTAGCTCCAATGAAGTGTTGTCCACAGCATATAAAAAATAGAGGGACACCTTATCACATTTCTTCAACGTGTCTGGACTCTTTTGGAGCTAAAAACCTCAGATGTACATTTTATTTGTCCACAACACTTTTTTTCAGATTTTCCCCTGATAATGTTTGTGTCCTTCTGCCCATCTTAAAGTTTCATTTTAGTGTATAGTCTCAGATATAGCTTTTTCTTTGTAACCATGCCTACAAGGCCAGCATCTTGGAATCATCTCTTCACTTTTGGCGCTGAAATAGATTTTTGTGGGCACCGTTTAATGAAGCTGCCAGTTGAGGACCCATGAGGTGTCGGTTTCAAAGTCTAGAGACTCTGATTAACTTGTCCCCTTGTTCTTTTCTACACCGGAGGCTCCTGCTTCGCTTTTATTCTGGTTAGAGCCGGTTTGTGCTGTTCTGTGAAAGGAGGCGCGCTGCAGCATTGTCGGAAATCTTTCCCACATGAAGTAGCCTTAATGTCTTGGAACAAAAATAGTCTGATGAGTTTCAAGAGAAAATTTAATTTTGGGGGGAATTTATGAGACTAAAGTCAAACCTAAAAAGGCTCATATAACTAAATGTATTACTTCTTTAAACAGTACAGCAATTTTTAGCATCAACAACAAAAGTTAAAATTAGGCTTTTTGATATAATAAACCTGCATCAGGGAACACAATAATATTGCATAAAATCCATTAATCAATAATTGTCACTTATTCACACAATATTAATTTTACTAAAAAAACATTACATAAATTTGACAGTCAAAGACCTGTTGAGTGACAAAAGAGGATAGCCTTTACTGTAAAGTAGAAGACTGTAATAAATAATGTAAATACATTAAATGATTGTAACACAATATTTATCATAGATTTGAATCCATCAAAAACAAAATTCACCTGAATTTTTCTTATTTCTTGCATGTGCAGAGTAAGGACGACCAGATCCAAGTCATCGGTAATCTGAAGAACATCTCCATGGCATCCAGTAAGCTGCTACTGGCTGCCAAGTCTCTGTCTGTGGATCCAGGTGCAGCCAATGCTAAGAATCTCCTAGCTGTGGCAGCAAGGTGCGATGAAATGCAAGCAGTACCTGAAATGTGTCAGATTTTCTGAATGCTATGTTATATTTGCCAGTGAGGTGAACAGCTCAGTAGTATAGATCATGTGAATCCTGGCTCAAGATCTGTAGCAAGTAATGATAGTTATAGAAAACAGCTTCTTACTACATCTGTATGCCGCTCCTACAGTGTGTCTGTTCGGCATTGCTAGGGGGAGTACGTATCCTCCCCTTAGTGGAGAGAAGCCAAGCAGCTGGTCCCGCAGGGCTTTAGGCCTGACTGACTTCTCTCTGTCTAATTAGGAAGATGGAAGCCTTGGCTTGAGCCTGTCTGTGCTCAGCAAGGCTGAACACAAACTCGAGACAATCTCGGCACTCCTGTGAGCTGTGTTATCCAATCGCAGTGAGAAGCCGGCAGTGCCATGCTTGAATAGGGGGGCTAAAAGCATGTGTGAGTGAAGCCAGCCTGTGCGTGCACGCAGAGGACACATGTGAGAGCTAAAGAGGCTGTGTGGCTGCCTGTGTGTTTCAGGGCGGTGACAGAGAGTATTAACCAGCTGATAACGCTCTGTACGCAGCAAGCAGCGGGACAAAAGGAGTGTGACAACGCCTTGAGGGAGTTGGAGGTAGCTTTCCTCACATACAGGATAACACACAGAGGCTTTCTGTTTTCTGTGCATGCCTGTATTTCATGTTTTTTAATGAAAGTTTTTGAGTTTTGTATTTTTTTCTCATGGTTTCCCACTATTTTCTATTAGATTCCTCCTATATAGTCATGTTTAATAGCTGGATAATACATTCAGAACAAGTACAGCATTAGCAAAACTAACATGACAGGAGCATTTTTTAATGATAAAGCCTACTGATGATTACACTATACATAGTTTTGAATGACATTAATATTGTTCATTTAAGGCCTTGATTATGATGATTTATCTCTGTGCAGATCGATTTATAATTATAATGTTAGCCTCAGGTCTGAATTAGGTGGCTGATAAATTTCCAAGGATATCAATGTAGAAATGCAATATTGTAGTTTAAGTTGTTATATCTCCGTCTGCATTCAGGCTGTCAGAGGTCTGCTGGATAACCCCAGTGAGCCCGTCAACGAGCTCTCCTACTTTGATTGCATCGAGAGCGTCATGGAGAACTCAAAAGTACAGGCGTATAAAATAACCGAGTGCACTATGTACACTAACTGTCAAATATTTTACATGGTAGGCAGCTGAAGAGCTAATTTGTCCACATTTTCTCCATTTTCATGTGCCCCAGGTCCTAGGGGAGTCAATGGCAGGCATTTCTCAGCACTGCAAGACAGGTGATGTGGTGGCCTTCGGGGAGAGCGTGGGCTTGGCGTCCAAAGCTCTGTGTGGGCTGACAGAGGCTGCAGGACAGGTAAGATCACAGCGCCATACTAACTCGCTCTGACTTACCCTGCTTCTGCTCTCACCTTCCCTTTTTCTCTTTATTTTTAGATGCTTCGAATTAAACACACACTTTGTTAAAAAAAGCAAATTGCTATCATTTTTTAAGGTTGACATAGCCCAAGACGTACGGCGTAAAAGGAAAACTTTCACGCATGAACTGCTTCCCTGAGCCCTTCTCGTCGATACCCAACAGAGGTGCAAATATCTGACATACTCAGAGAAGACATTAAACAGACTTCAGGCTGCCAGCTGTGTAGTACCAACTTTGTTTGTCCTATTGGATCGATCTGCACCAGTCTAAGAACAGTGGCGGTATTAGCTTTGTGAATCAACAGCTATGAATGATGTGACGGATCTCTGCCTTGGCCATATGCTGCTGGGTTTTACCCTGTTTGTCCCTCTGTGTTGTCTTGCAGGTTGCTAGTGGGTGGGGTTAATTAACAACACAACTGGGAGCACTTGGCAAGGAGCATTTAAGATCTGGCTTTCTTAGCTTTTCCTCCCTCTTTATTTACCAACCTTCAGCCTGGTAATTTAAGGTTTTACCCAATACTGAATCACACATGTTACTTTTGATCACGACTTTAAATGCAGAAGAGTGAGGTCATCTTCTTGTGTGTTCCACAGAAAATGTCAGATGATTGTGGGACTGGGACATCCAGTCCTTTCTGTGATGCGCAGTGGTGGTGGCCACACAGAGTCATCGTCTTTTTTGTTTTGAGTGGGTTTGGGTTTGGGTTGTTGTGGGTTTTGGTTCAGTCATAGATATAGGCACTTGCATTATTGTCGGTGTAGAGTATTTCAGTGTTTGTGCAGGTTCTCATGATAGTTTTCATGAACCATGGTTGTTCAACATTTATCAGCTCTTGGTCTCCCAACCACAGCCTCGTAAGATGTTGAAACTGTATTGGTTACACCATATTGTCAAAGGTAATCAAAGGTTTAGAGCACTGGTGGATGTGGCTCTCTGCCTTGGCCATGTCCTGCTCTGTATTCCCCTTTGTGTTTGGAGGGTATCCAGTGTGACTGGGAGTACATGACACACTTTTGTTTTCTACTCCACAGGCCTCTTATCTTGTAGGTGTTTCTGATCCCAGTAGTCAGTCAGGCCATGAGGGGCTGGTGGATCCCATTCAGTTTGCACGAGCCCACCAAGCTATACAGATGGCTTGTCAGAACTTAGTGGATCCTGCCAGTAGTCCCTCACAGGTAAGATCCATTAAAGGCTGCAGAACATTAGTCCCCTGGCATATGGGGACTGAGTAGTCTTTAATAACGTGTTAATTCTTTAATATAGCTTTAATTAAATACTGTCTTTAAAATAAACCTGAGCTCTGTGTTTTAAGAATCAATGCCCCCATGCCATACCTAATTTTATTTTATACAGCTGTTCCTCTTTGTTGATGGTTTTGGTTCATTTGTTCATAAGGTCTTGTCTGCAGCAACAATTGTAGCCAAGCACACCTCGGCTCTCTGTAACGCCTGTCGCCTGGCCTCTTCTAAAACTTCCAACCCAGTGGCTAGGAGACAGTTTGTCCAGTCAGCCAAAGAGGTGGCCAACACCACAGCCAACCTCGTCAAAACCATCAAGGTCAACTCCCCAACTGATCAAAACGTTGAGTGTAAATTTGTTACAGATATCTTTTTCGTCAAGTGAGAAGATACAGATGTGTGTATAAATACTTACACACTTACAAAAACAGCCAAATGAACAAATACTCATGACTGTCTTATTTCAGGCCTTGGATGGGGATTTTTCCGACGAGAACAGAAACAGGTGCCGCGTTGCTACAGCTCCGCTCCTCGAGGCTGTGGAAAACCTGACGACCTTTGCCAACAACCCCGAGTTTGCAAGCATTCCAGCTCAGATCAGCAATGAGGTATTCGCTCAGTTGATGCTTGTTCATAATGCTCCTTTAAAATGTCCTTCACCTTACCCAGTTAAACGACAGAAAGCTAATAAAAATCGTTTTTAACGACACAAATGAGATCTGTGACCGTTTTTTCAGGAGCAGTGAAAATGTTCAGTTCATCCTACAGAAGATGTTGTACTTTTCAGTGCGATTAAATGAGTGTTTGTGAATTTTGTACTCAGTTTGCTTAAAAACTGCCTTTTATTTGAGCCAACAAGCAAAGGTTTGTGCTGTGAGCAGCAGAGGAAATTGAATTGAGGTCCAGATTTTTCAGTTCTTTTTGTTATTGTCAAGGAAAGGCTCAAAGAGAAGGATGTATTTTTTTGTTCAATCTGAGTGGAATAGTTTGCGCATAGTCCTCTAAAAGCTTTATGGCTGTAATCTGTTGGAGGGCACTGTTTAACGGCACTTTCTCTTAGCACAGCTGCTCTAATCTTCAGCTTGTTAATCTAATTGTCAAGGGGGGGTTTTGCTCGTATCATAAAGACTGAAGGTGTTTCTTCGTGAGTCTGTGTAAAGCTGCCTTTCTAATCTCCTCCCTCCCTTTGATTGCACCTTTGATCTTGCTCAGGTAGTCAAGGAATATTAACAACTGTCAGACCGGTATAGCTAGCTCTTCACTGTCGAGCTCTTACCTGGACTGTTGTTTCTCCTACACTAATCTTTTCATTTCCACAGGGCTCAGCAGCACAGGAGCCCATTGTGCGTTCGGCCCGCTCCATGCTCGATAGCTCCACTTACCTTCTAGAAACAGCCCGCTCACTGGTCCTTAACCCCAAAGATCCCCCCACCTGGTCCATACTAGCCGGCCACTCCAGGACAGTTTCTGACTCCATCAAGAGTCTCATCACCTCTATTAGGTTTGTATTAATCCCACCTATGATCATATCTGTCCGTGCAGCCGCGTCTTCAAAGTTTAGAAAGGTTTCCTTGCAGTGAGAGAAAGAAAAAAAAATCTCATATTGGAGGACTTTTTTATGATATCTGTTCAGCTAAGCAGAAAATTGCTGCATTAGTCTATAGCTACTGAGTTCCCCACTGCTTAGTAATAGATTAGCGAACGCTACAGAACAGCGGGACTCACTACAGTGGATCTGAAACACATTTCATTATGTGGTGTCCTACCAGCTCTCACGGCAACTAAGACCTACAATTAACAGACATTAATGTTTAACCTTGGCTGACAGTATTTTTCAAGTATTCAAGCATTTGGAAGAAACGTGTTGCTACTTTCTCACGGGAGTTGAATGAAAAATGATGGCGTTCTCATGCCTGCATAACAAAAATGAGTTCGAGCCAGCGGCTGATTAGCTAGGCAGGCCATTGTGACTATGTGCTGATTGCCTGGTAAAGCCCGTGGTAATAATATGACTGCAAGATTACAGATTGCATTACAGATTCATTTGTGAGCTTTAGGGGTATGGGAAGGTGAATATATATTTTTCATTTTTTGATCTTTATTTTTTAACCAAGCAAGCTTCTTTTCCTTGTTTTTAGTATTTATATTTATCTAAGCTGGTCTGCTATGAGTAGACATGAGCATCATTTTTCTTACAGCTCAAATCTCCAAATTTTCTTCTTATATATTATTTGCACATTAAGGTAGAGACATTTGTCTCTTTTTTCCATTATTTATGGTGACAGGGACAAGGCACCGGGACAGAGGGAGTGTGATTACTCCATTGATAACATCAATAAGTGTATCCGGGACATTGAGCAAGCTTCACTAGCAGCAGTTGGCCAGACCCTACCCTGCAGAGATGATATCTCCATGGAAGTGAGTTCAAATCCCCCATCAGCTGTATCCTGTGTGAGAGAGAAGAGGAACCTGATGAGATCTGTAGTCTTTCTGCTGAGACTTTTACTGTAATTCTCTGCTGTTGTAACTCACCAGGCGCTCCAGGAGCAGCTGACATCCTCTGTACAGGAGATTGGTCATCTCATTGATCCGGTCTCTACAGCTGCCCGAGGCGAAGCTGCCCAACTAGGACACAAGGTGCTAGTCTGACAGTGTATCTCTTCATTCCCTCTGGATTTAGGAGGAAAAACACAGTTTTGTATGTTGTAGTTCAGCTTTTTTCTGACTATTGTCTTAAATGCTTTGTCTCAGGTAACCCAGCTGGCCAGCTACTTTGAGCCACTCATTATGGCATCAGTGGGGCTGGCCTCTAAGCTGCATGACCACCAGCAGCAGATGACCATCCTGGACCAGACCAAGACGCTTGCTGAGTCCGCCCTGCAGATGCTCTATGCTGCCAAGGAAGGCGGGGGAAACCCAAAGGTAGTGTACAGAGTCAGTTTTACTATTCACGTAGATGCTGTGTTTTGCCTACCATGACTTCAGAGATGAGCTGTAATGTAATGGAAAACAACGTGTAATGGAACATCTTTGTTTTAAAAAGCCAGTCTATTCATTGTTGCACATTAATGAATCCCTTCCTTCACAGTTTCTCTAATTCTTTTAGCTATAAACCATTTGTATTATCAAACTGAGCAGAACAAAGCCTCAGGGTTCTTTCTAAGTTTTCTATATTAGTGTTGGAATTGATTTTAAGATTTAAGTGATTTTTTTAAACTTGTTCATTGCACAACTTCTAATCCCATACTGAAATGATTGTCCTTTTACTCAAACTGCTGCCATCATCAGAGCCATAAAACTTCGAAATGAGCTCCCTAGAAGCTTTTTTTCTTATCAGATTGTCTGACTACCCCAGGCTTTTTTAATTTTATTATTATGGCTACATTTTGAGATATAGATTTACTATTGTACAAAATAGACTAAGTTTGAATTATTAGCCAGCAGGGATGATATCTGTTCTTAAATCAGAAAGGAACCAGCCTGGTGACACGTCCTCTAGTTGGACAATGAGTTCTTACTAGCTTGAGGTGCACTGTAGAGCTGTTGTCAAGCTGATGAGTTACCTCCTGGCTAAACCAAGATGGCATCACAGTAACGTTAATCAGCTGCCCGTGTCCTCAGGCATCCCACACACACGACGCCATCAATGAAGCAGCCCAGCTGATGAAGGAGGCTGTTGACGACATCATGGTGACTCTGAATGAGGCGGCAAGCGAAGGCGGCATGGTCGGGGGTATGGTAGAGTCCATCGCCGAGGCTATGGGCAGGGTGAGTAAAGATTGTTGTTGTCATTCAGTCTCAAGAGAACGTTTCTTTTGTCACTTGACCCCCAATGGAATGAGCTTTCTCTCAAAGAGTAATTCCACAGTGGGTGTTCTGAAAGTGTGTGCTTGTGAATGACTCTTATTAGTCCAGAAGATGGCAGGTTTTAAAATCCACAGCCCACTGGTGATGTTAGTTCTCAGTCATACGGCTAGAGGACATGTGTGTTGACAGTGTAGTTAATAATTGACAGCGACATGTGCAAACTCAGATGTAAATTACTTGGCCCAGATCAGCAAACGCCTGTTTATCCCCTTCTTGTGTCTTTAATACTTTTAATTCAAATGGGCATGTCATCTAAAACAGCGGTCCCCAACCTTTTTTGCGCCACAGACCGGTTTATGTCCGACAATATTCTCACGGACTGGCCTTTAAGGTGTCGCGGATAAATACTACAAAATAAAACCAGTACCGGTACCAAAAAAAACTTAAAATTTATTCATAACACACGGGAAAAGACACAGGGAAACTGAGTTAACAATAAAAAACAGTAAATATTAATGATAAAAATCAATAAAAACACTGAAAACAATAAATTTCACACCTGAACCTCAACTCTCACGGCCGGTAACAAACGACTAACGGACCGGTCCGTGGCCCGCGGTTGGGGACCGCTGATCTAGAAAATTGAATATCTATAAACAAACAGCTTAACAAATGTTTACATTAAAAAAAATTATCATTTGACATGTAACTGTGAAATAAATGGGGTTGTATCTGCTTCAGGGGGAAAAAAATGTAAGTTTAGAATAAGCAATTCAAGCACAACACTTTACCTCTATTAACTTACTAACTAACTCTATTAACCTAATACACCAAGTCGTCTTGGTGTATGAGGTTCTGTAACTGTAGACTTTAAATGTGGGAAATTACATATATATCCTTCACATGTGTAATAAAAAATAAAATTATATACTGTTTTGGTATAATCTGACATCCAGAACATTACTGGATGTCAGATTATCCCAGTAATGTATATATTGTATTTCGTCTATACTTCAAAAATCTAAAATGTATTACCTTTGTCAAAACACTGCGAACAAAATATTTACGAATTCACTGGACATGCTCCAGCTGAAAAAATAAAAAGCTGAAAAAGTCAGATAGCGTATCATCCTTACATATTTAATGATCAGCCCGATCTGTTTGGTGTGCAAAAATTTCTTTCCGGAACCTGCATCCATAGACAAAGCAAGATACGCTGAGAGACGTTAAAGGATTTTTATGTGATGCAGAATAAAACTAACTCTCTTTTAATGTTCATCATTCGGCATGTTCATTGGAAATTAGGTCATCGATGTTCTAATTCATATTGCTACATATTTGTTTCTTTATACACCATAAACCAAAACTGTTACCATTTCATCTTGACAGCTGGCTGAAGGAACACCCCCTGAACCCGAGGGTTCCTTTGTAGACTACCAAACCACCATGGTGAAATTTTCTAAGGCCATTGCCATCACGGCACAGGAGATGGTGAGCATACAAATGCATCACAATATTCATGCATAACTCATGTCTGCAGTATTTCCATTAAATCTTCAATGCCAGTGTTTGACAATAGGGCTGAAGGAACATTAATCAGTTGATGCATGTTCTCGTAGATGACTAAGTCGGTAACCTGCCCCGAAGAGCTCGGTGGCCTTGCCTCTCAGGTGACGGTGGACTACGGACAGCTGGCACACCAAGGGTACCTTGCTGCAGCCACTGCAGAGCCAGAGGAGGTGAGAACACTTTTTTCGTTTTTTGGTGAGAATGTGTGTGTGTGTGTGTGTGTGTGTGTGTGTGTGTGTGTGTGTGTGTGTGTGTGTGTGTGTGTGTGTGTGTGTGTGTGGGTGGGGGGGGATTTTAATAGCATGGTTGTGTGTTCTCTGTAGATATTTTTGTTTTGTTTTCAGCTTCATATTTAGTGTGTTATGGAAACACTGCAGGGAACCTATAGACTGTAAACAGAAGATTCAGAAGCTCTGCTGTAGCATTTTGGCTGGTACCATATTTGGGCGAGAGGATGGGGTGGTTAAAAAGCTCCAACAGCACACATACGGTCCAGAGATCGAATTCAGGTGAAGCTAGCAGACAGCTAGTAGCTACAGTTACCTGTGTCACCATCCACCTGCCAGTCGCAGAGACCCCGCCCCACCATTTGTCTGTCAGGCTGTAATCATGTTTCTTTCTGCTATGACATTTTAACATCAGGTCTGTGAGCCCTGACTCACTGTTGCCTTTGCTGAACATCAGAGGAACTGCAGTGACCTCAGGTACCTGTGGCACGTGAGGAGCTGGTGATGAGAGCGGGCTCTTCTTCGGTCCCTGTATGAATATGTTTAAGCTGTGGACGATATTTTGAGGTTGTTTGTCATCTCAGATATTTCCCTGGATTTTCGGCGTACTTCACTCCATTATGTTGTGTTAAGTCATTTGTAGCTGAGTGTGTGACAGCTTGTTCAGCTCAGCGGGCACAAATTTGGTATTAATTAAATGTTTCCTGTCAGAGTGTGCCCCGCCTCAGTGCTAGGAGCATAGAGTCATGATGCCTCCTAAAGCTGCAGGAAAACAGAAGGATTTGTCTGAATGGGGCTAACTCTGTGATAACATCAGTGTCAAACACATCCCGCCTACACTCTGCTGCTTCTTCATTCGCCGTCAGATGTCATCTGACCTGCTCGTTTGAGTCGATTCCATAGAGGAAAGGGGGCTTTCATGGCAGCTTGTTTTCCTCAAAGGAAGTGCTCTGATGGCGAGACAAGGATTAAAAAGAAGCGCTTAGCCTGTTTCCAGGCACGTCTCAGAGAATATCTGCTGCCTCGGGTCTAAGAGCCACAGACACTGGTCTGACCTCCTGACCACTAAACAAGCAGGTTTTGGTCCTTGAACCTGAGCGAACAAAAGGGGAAAAAAAGTTCTGCAGGACTGATCTCTAAGTCCGATACTGATTGTGGTACTGATGCTGACAGAGGCCCATTAACATCATCATCTTTTACATCTTAAATGTATTAAATTACAAATATTGCACTCTCTGCCCTCGCGCCGTGGCTTCAGTGAGTACTGAACGAGGTCGTAACCTCACCGGGTTCGCTCGGATTGGAATCAAACTTTATGCACTGTGTCTCCGGCTTCAGTCTGCGCTCATTAATGCTCAGTGAGTCTCTCCCTTCATCATCATCATCTTGTGGCTCCTCATCCTCACCTCCCTCCTTTTCCTCATGCTGAAGCTAATTAGAATGAATTGTTCTGATAATTTGAACCTGGACATTCTCTCCTTCAGTGTCACCTCCCTGTGCAGCTTTTACAATTATTTCTTAGTTGTAATGTCTACAATGTGCTTCAGTGTAAAAACTAAAGAAAAACGTGACGTTTAAATTGCAGATGTTCATTTTTAAGTTTTCTTTGGTGTCACAGGAAGCCGCTGACGGTTTGTTGTCTGTGAGGTTTGGTTGGTTTTGTTGTCTCGGCAGACTCGGTGAACGTGACGTTTGAAATGTAAAATTTGCCGAGCGTCTCGTGGAAATCGCGTCTGGCTTCAGTTATTCAGTTTGAGGTAATTTACTGGTTTCCAGTTTATCTCTGCTAACTTTAGTGACCTTTAATCATTTGACAAAAACATAAAACCCTTCACATCTTCAAAGCGGTCGCTGATTGGGGAGGAAGGTCAGGAAGCATGAAGAGCAATAATTAAAGGCACATTTCTGCTGCTGACAGTGGAGGAGTTTAATCTCAGCCGCAGGTTTCCTCACGCTCGTTGTTTGTTGTTTCTTTCACAGACCATTAAACTGATTTTTGTTTAACACCAGATTTAATACTCAGCTTGTCTCCTCATCTCATCTTCCCTCCTCTTCCTTTTCATAATTACCTCCTTGCCTCGTTACTCTTCTCCTTCACATCTTAAATGCTCCTCTTTGTTTTCCTTTCTTCTCTCCTCCCCTTCTGCTCTTGAGTTTTTGATTTTTTACTCACTTTCTTTCATATTTTCTTCTCTGCACCTCCCCCCTTCTTTTAATTTTATCTCCTCCTCCCTGTCAAATAGTCAAATCTGAATGCTGGGCTCCTGATCACTGACTGAAACTGAAGCATTATTTTAATTTGTAAGTGGCTTCCTGGAACTCCCAACAAATACAGACATAAGCCTGTATCAATGTTCAAAGCATCTTTCCTCTTTGTCTTTTAACTTGGAACATTTATATAACTGCTCAAAAAGACTATGCACTTGAGTGGTATCTGACAGTGCATCCGAGGATTTAATCCTCGTTACTAATGTTCTCCACGGCTTCTACAGACCCTTTCACGTCTATCACAGGTGCTTAGGGTGAACCACGCAGGGGATCCTATGATAAATGTCAGTCAGGTCCACGGTGCCGTGCAGTGAGCGCACTACAGGCAACGTTCATGAAGCCTGTGTCTGATTGTTTGGTTAGAAACATTAACACCAGGTCCTTTTTGTAGCTCTTCAAGTGCTTGTTCTCTTCCTCCCTGCACAGACGATCAGATACTGGTCCTACTGGTGGGTTAAGGCCTTCTATGGCCCTGGCCTGCTCTCCTAGAATCTCCTCCATGTTCTCTGATCCTTACTGGATCAGATCAATATCCAGGAGTTTAACTGACTTGATGCTGTGCTCTAATTAAAAGTGTTCTTGCGAGGATAGTATAATTTCTGGAGTTCTCCGAACACTGATGCATGCTGCTCTTAATAAATGTCCTGGTTCTCCTCCTCTTCCCTGGGCTCCAGAGCGGTGGTGTGAGCGTTATGGAGACTTGCGGGGGGAGCTGCTGTGCGTGGAGCTGGAGAAGGAACGGCAGGGTTTGGGCCTCAGCCTGGCGGGAAACAGGGATCGCTCTCGTGTCAGCATCTTCGTGGTCGGGCTCCATCCCGGGGGACCGGCCGCTCGCGATGGGCGCATCCAGATTGGAGACGAGCTCCTGGAGGTGAGAAGCGTCCAGATTATCATTTTACATAAATTACATCAAACACAGTGAGAGTGAAGGCGTGGTATTCATGAGAAATGATTTTGATCATGTGTGAGGAACTCAGTGCAACATCTGTTGTGTAGCTGAGTGTGTTCAAATGGGTTTGTTGTTGTCAAATGTGTCAAAACTGCATTCAGGTGGCTTGTCTACCTGCAGATAAGCAGTTGCATTAGACTGAAGAGAAAACAGCGGAGTACAGTTCTCAGGTGGATCTGCAGCATCACGGCGTCTGTGTGTGTGTGTCTGTGTATATTCATTTAACATCGTGTTTCTTGTCTTTCTCTGGGACCTTTCAGCGTTCTGTCCCTCTGAGGACACATTTACTCCGGTTGTGGGGACCAAGCTGGTTCAAAGAAACCTAGTGGGACTTGAGTTTACATGCTGTAAATCTGTTGACTGTGTAAACACACTGGGCATAACCTAAACCTGATTGTGATGAGCAGGTCTGCTAATCTGAGGATCCGGGCTTTTAAACTGGTATTCTGAACCTTGTGCTTTTTGGTTCTCTGGATTGACGTTTGATCCCCTTACTGTTTATACTGTTTATAGGGTTGGAAATCTACAATCAGCTGAAACTGAAGAAATCAGCTGAATGATGCAAAATGCTACGTCCAGATGAACAAAAAAAAACCTTTTGGGATTTTCTTACCTGGATGATTGAGCATGCATTAAGATGAGTTTATGTAGCAGTCTTGAAGGCCTTCCACTGCATTAGAATGGTTTTAATTTATACTGTTTACTAGGAGTAGCTCAGAGTGAGGATCCAAAATCAAAAGGCTGGATGACTTAACCCAAGAGAGCTTTAATATCTGTTGTTCAACATTAACATAAACAGGAAGTACCAGAAAAAAGAGTAAATCAGCACATCAGGGGAGCAGCACAGGCATAGCAAGGACAGGATCGGTGGGTTTGTGAATAAGTTGTGGAATAAAACACAGTGAAACATAATCAAAGAAGACAGAGAGAGGAAGTAAACTAACTCTGGAAACTGACATTCAAAGTAAAACGGTAAATAACTCAAAGAAAGCAAACACAGGAACCCTGAGCTAAAAAAAACAGGATTAAAAGTGAAGTACCAACAAGTAAAAACTGCAACCACAAATAATGTCACAAGAAATGAAACTCCTTTACAAATCCCAGTTACAGTAGGCACACTTTGTAAATATATGGTTCTTATGAATAAAAATGGGTTTACAGGAATGCTAATCATTGCATTCTGATCTGATTTGCACCACAGTGTCCTGACTCTGGAGCTTGGTGTGTGGTACAATAATGAGAGGAAATGAAAAAAATCCAAACACAAAAACAAAACATTAAAAACACACAGCAGTCCCACAAAATGCCGGAGCATGATTGCTCTGTCAGTGTGATGTTCTGTCCCTTTTGTGTTGTATTTTGACACATGAATGATGGCGAGTCAAAAGAACCACAAATTTAATGCATTAGCAAATCTATTTCAAAAGATTAAGCTACATTCACACATGCAATGTTTTCCATTCATTTTAACACAGAGGCACAAGTAGTTTTTTTTTCTTTCTTTTTTTTAAACAGCCTGCTTCACCCAACTAATACCACCTGTTCAGAGTAATCTTGTTACTGGAAATAACTTGGCTTTATTTTGTGATTTCACCGGTTTAAACTATTTACCAAAAAGAGAATGTATTTTTTTTAATAACCATCTGAACAAACTTGGAGTTTCAGCTTCAGCCTTAGCTCTGGCCTCTCTCTCATATTTTTCTTCCAGGGCTCTTTTCTGCTCCCTTAGCTTTACTTCAAACATTTCGGTCATCATTCTCTTTTCCATTTCCCACCTTTCTCTCTCGAGACGTATCCTCTCACTACTTTCCCACCTTTCCTGCTGTCTAAGCTCGACCTCCCTGGCCCTTTGCTGATCCGGATCCAATTCCTGTGATGTAGATGTAGGTGAAGTTGAAAAACATCTTTTGCTCTTTTTCCTTTTCTCTTTCTCTCCTCTGCATGGCTGATCTCTCAATCCTGAGATTTTCTTCATTTTCTGCTCTCAGTCGTCCCTCCAGTTTTGCTTTCTCTTTGCATATTTCTTCATTCTTTGTCCACAGGATGAGCTGTTTTGTCTCCTCCAATTCTCTTTCTACTTTTTCGAACATCTCATTGGTGTAGTGGCTGCCTCTATTCATCTTCACTATGTTTCTGACCTTGTGGAGCAGTTTAGAGACCTGCTGGGGATCCTTCTTTTTAGATTGAAGACATGGTACTGCCCATTACATCTGTCAATGAGATCCTGCAGGTCTGAGTTGCCCTTTTTGAATTTATCTATGGTGGTGCCTTCAAGTTCGTCACCGCGAGTGAACAGAACCATGCTGTATTTGTCTGCAGCCAAGCCAAATATGTTTTGGATGTTCTCCACCGTCTGCTTTTCTTCAGATGTGAATTTGTCTAACCTAACAACGATCAAGAAGACATGGGGTCCTGGAGAAGACATCGCAATACACTGGCAGAGATCCCTATATGTTTTATTCAGGTTACACCTGGTGTCAAATAATAATAGCATGCTGGGGAGAAGAACAGGAGGAATTACATGACACTTTGCTTCTGTAGTGGTTTACACACTTAGCAAGCGAAAGATTCCCGATTTGATCCCAGATGGAGAAACATCTAGAGAAACATCTAGGATCAAACAAAGTATCAGGAAAAAAAATTACATTTATTTAAAAATCCCAGAAATGAATATAATAGTAAACGTTCTGTGTTAGAGTCGATCCCCCAGAAAAAGACTATCGACTATCCAAATGTGCAACAGCCGCACCTTTACCTGCTTGTCTGTGTCAACAGTTAGCAGATGATCCGCTGCAACACTTGAGTTTGTAGAGAAGCAGAGTGCTGATCACTGCTCTTCTAAATACATAAAAATTTTAAACAGCTGCCCTTCCTTGGCTGAACCCCTCATCCTTTCTCCATTATAAACAATGTGAAACACTCAGACAAGTCTCCTCTGTCAGTTTGTATTGATGATGTAATGACCCTCCTCACTTTCAGCACCTGTGGACATCAGGTAATCTCCACCCCTCTGTCTGCATTTCAGATTAACAACCAGATTCTATATGGGCGGAGCCACCAGAACGCCTCGGCCATCATTAAGAGCACTGCCTCCAAGGTGAAGCTTATCCTGCTCAGGTAGGACTGCAGTGCATGCTGGGAAAGTCAGAGCGTCTAAAAAAAAAAAAGGCTCCTCATTCACAGTGACCTGCTGTGTTATGGCTTTAAAGCAGCACCGATGTTAGTTTAATAACCAAAAGCAAAACAATAATAAGCACCATTTTTATTCAGTCAACAAATAAAATCATTTTAAAATAAACTTTAAAATTAACATTTCATATAATTAAGATAAATAATATTTGATTACATAGCAGTAATAATGAATATCAGTAATAATGTTTCAATTTAAAATAATTAAAGCAATGTTTGGGCATTAAGTTGTTAAAAATAGAATTATTAAAGACTTCGCTGTAAAGTCATCCGGTGAGCTGCATCTAATACTTTGGCTGGGTTCTTAACCTAAACACTCCCAAACTCCGCCCCCTTTTTATGCTGAACAGTGTTTTATTGCCACATGTCTTGATTGTGATTGATATCACAATTATTCTCCGATTCTTCGTTCATCCACAAAAACATAACCTGGTCTGTGCAGGAAATGCATGAAGCTGTTTCCTGTCACTGCATTTTCTGCAGCATCATCAGTTAATGCACACTGAGCACACTTAGCTGAGTCTGAGAAAACACACAGCTGCATTCCTTTCAAAATAAAAGCTGCTTACTGATATGGAGGATGACTCCCGGGCTGTGGAGATGAAGCTCAAAGCGTTCCATAGCTCAGGCTTGACTACAGCAGGGTGCAGTTCCTCCTTCTTACTCACTGAGGAGTGATTTAGGATCCAGGGAGGAGATGAGCAGATTATACTCCTCATTCTTCCTCCTCGTCCTCTTCCTCCGCAGATCCAGAAATGATCTTTTGTGAGTTGCAGCTTTGAAGCAAGCGGGTGTATTTAAGTCCAAAGCCTGGCTCATGGGGCCGGGTTAGTGCTCTGCCATGCAGATTTAAACCGTCAGCCCAACAGGATGAAGACCATAAGGCTTATCCTCCACTTTCTGAGGGGAGTTTATCCACATTGTCAGTCAGTTTCACCTGATACGGAACGAGACGGGTCTGTAAGTGGATCACATTATCAGCACAGGAGAGATGAAAGGGAGGAGTGAATGTGCTCAGACTTTAATCAGCGCAGATTGTTCATGTTTGAAGTGTGAAAAGCCGACGTTAGCTTTGATAAAAGGAAAAATTGAATTGAACTTTTTGTCTGCAGCCCTCATTTTGACAGGATGTCAGAGGCAGAGGTGAGGAATGAAGTCCTCACTGTTCTCCTCTTATTTAACTCATTACTTAAATTCAGCCATCAGACGAACAGCAGAATGAGAGACACAGAAGTGAAATCCTCCACTGAGCTCCAGTTAAACACAAACACATGAAAGATGCAAGAAAGCTGAAGGCTACACCTGTAGTTCCTCTGTTATCCAGCAGTGAGTCAGTCCCCACAGATCTACAGCAGAAATAAACATGTTTACAGCCTGATACACAAACTGTTCTATCTGTTTGCATAATTAAAAGTGTGCATTATTGGTGGGGGGGTGGCCTCTCTTACAGGTGAATGGAGACATGACTAATAATATGGCTCCTGTGAGGGTACTGTAGTGACAGACTGTTTGGTAAAAGAAATTTGAGGATTTTGATTGGATGTTACTGATTAGTGGGCATATGTGTGTGTGAAGCTCTCATATTCTTCTTCCCTCTCCTCCAATCACAGCCATTATTTAAAAAACCAACATGGCAGGAGTTTCAGAGCTAAACTGTGGATATGTCCATCTTTTGTTTACAGTCTGTAGACACAGTATCCTGTCAGAACCACAGACGCACACAGCTGCAGCGTCATGTAGTAGGAAAACAGTCATAAATTAAATTAATATCCAAGCTGCAATATAAAAATTCCACATCATTGACTCCTCACATCCCAGCCCACTCTCAACGTCCCCACAGCTTTATACCAGCCCACACCCAGCACCCCCACACCTTCATCCTAACCCACTCCCAACATCCCCACAGCTTCATACCAGCCCACTCCCTGCATCCCCACGGCAACATACCAGCCCACTCCCAGCACCCCTGAGAAAGAGACCCAAATGCAGGCATTGGCTTAGATGCAATGAGTGAGCTTTTTTTACA
>VUQR01003392.1:125695-150062 GCA_015108515.1 Hemichromis elongatus
TACCAGCCCACTCCCAGCACCCCCACACCTTCATCCTAACCCACTCCCAACATCCCAGCAGCAACATATCAGGCCACATCCAACATCCCCACAGCTTCATACCAACCCACTCCCAGCGCCCCTGCACCTTCATCCCAACCCACTCCCAACATCCCTGCACCTTCATCCCAACCCACTCCCAACATCCCCATGGCAACATACCAGCCCACTCCCAGCACCCCTGAGAAAGAGACCCAAATGCAGGCATTGGCTTAGATGCAATGAGTGAGCTTTTTTTACATGTGGTGACAAGAAGAAAATTAAACTGGGAAAATCTAAAAAATCTGAAACCATAACTCACAGGATGAGATGCAGGGAAAAACAGACGGACCAGTAACAAGCAGAAGAAAACACAAGGCACAAATAAAACAGCTTACAAAACACTGGGTCACTTAACCAGAACCATGACAGTTTTACTAAATCTTTTCTTTGCAGTCTCACAGAATTCATGGCGAGTCTTCACAGCTCAGCTTTAAATATTCATGTCGATGTCTTACAAAGACAAATATTGCGTCCAAGCAGATGTCTCACGGGGCCTCACCCTGTAACAGACTTTAATACCTTGGCTGATTCTGCAGGAAACTGTAGCAGAAAAACATGAAATATTAAGCTGCTTGGTGGGTTTGCTGCCTTTGAACCATCTGATTCATCACATTGTATGCTTCAGAAGCTTATATTTTGTCTTTAGATAGTCTGATATTAGTAACAGAGAATCCCAGCTCACTCCTGACTCAGGTTCAGGACTCATTTTAATGCACTGAGAACACGTTTGCATAATTTTTCTAAAAGGATCAAACATCCGTCACAGGACACAAACTGATCTACTCATCCATAACCACATTTTCATCCTGATTTTTGCTTCGGTTCGACCCCAGCCGGTTGATGTTTAGTTAAGATTTTACTGTGGAACATCTCAAAGTTATTCAATTGATTTTTTTTTTAATAAAGAAAGCAGCTCAATAGGAGACATTAAACAGTGTGCAGTTGGACAGTGTCAGTGTGACAACTGTAGTCTGATAGGTATAATGTAACAGGTTTAATTTGACAGGTTAATTGTAACAGGGGTCATGTGACATGTGTAGTGTGACAGGTTTAACGAGACCCGATCCATTCATTGATCTCTGACTTTAGAGACATCAGAGACATCTGAGGTCAGATATCTGACTGATACGTTTCACCTGATTTAGCAGCATGGCACACACAGGTGACTTCAGCCCATTTAAATATTTTACTCTGTGGCATTAAAGGTTCATTATGTAAATTTTCAGTTCAAACTCAGCAGCGATCACAGGGGGCAGCGTTTCACCACAGTCTCAGGCAGAGCCGGCATTTATTATAGTGACAAAAATAAAAACGAGTGTAGAAACAAAAGTTTATATCAGTTACCTAACATAAAAATACAGAGCAGACAAAAAACAAAAACTAACTAAAACTGAATTCTAAAATGATGAAAACAACGAATATTTCTACTAAATTATTAATAATTAAAAGTTTAAATCGTGTTTTTTGTTGTATTTTTGCAAAATCATTCACAAAACTGTTGAGAGGAAGTTTGATGATGTTTAAGACTGACACAAACCAGTGTTACTTCTGCTGGTGTAAGACAAATGCAGCATAGCAGATAAACCTCACTGAAGCTGTAATAAATCTGCCCTGCGCTGACTCGCAGATATCTGTAACACTACACGCAGATATTCAGGATGTCATGTCATGTCTGCTGTTTCTTAACATCCTTTTGTTTTTTGAATTTGAAATATTAAAACACAGAAGCTGCCCTCAGCCAGGCCTTTTTTATGTTTTTATGATCATCATATTAAATTTAATGTTTCATGGTGAATATTTATGTTTGGCTGTGTTTGAATGAGATAAAGGGAATCCTCCCGTGATTCCCTGATCGTACCAGCTTTCTGTTTTCACTCATATGATGGGGTTTCTCTCTCTCTCTGTCACCTTTTTTTCATTTTTCCTCCTGGCGGCTCTGATTGAATCGTGTCAGAGCAGGAGGATGTTGGCGCTCTTGCCGTGTTCAGCCAGGTGAAAAAATCTTGTTAAAGTCGAGTCCATGGGCTGCCGCTGAATGATTTATCAGTGAATAAAGGTCACAGCGGCACAGAGCTGATACTGTTAACTGTTAACTTCCCTGCTGGTCTGCACGACTGACTTCCTGTTTCACTGATTTCCAAAATGATGATGTAAAGAAGAGCTGATGTGGAGACTGGAAGGCAACGAACTAGAAAATAAAGCAGGATTTTTTTAACATTTCTCCCACAGAATGAAAAAAATTTAAAATTCCTGCATCTCTGTGCAGAGAAAACTCTTTGGGCCCATTTGTGCAGTGTTTGCATGTATGCAGACACTGCACAAATGGGAAGTTAAACATTTCCATCATCACCATTTTGCCTTTTTGGGGTCAGATAAGTACGGGCTGGATCGTTTGTTTTCTCTGGCCTCCTTTCTGACTCTAATGGGACCTTCAGTTCCAAAATAAACACCACGTTCTATTCAATCAGACCAGAAACTCCTCTGCAAACTGTTTATTGAGCTCAGTGATCAAATGAGCAGGAGGCCCATTTCCTCACTTCTATCCAATCAGACATCATTTTACAACCAGTCACGCTGACAGTCAGAAGATACCTGATGCGTAAGGCATAAACACACAGTTGTGACGGAGCTGTGATCGAAATTTATCAAATTTAAGATAAAAAAAGAGAAAATAAATGAATGAATATTTGAACTTTCACCACTAGGTGGCAGTGTTTTATGAGAAAGTGCTGGTAGGGCGGTTCCATTAGTGCAGGAGGGTTGAGGTTTGAACTTGAGTTTTTCTATTTTTGTGTAAATCTCTGTTTCCTTTTTTCCAAGATTATTGATTACACTAAGATATTTCAGCCGCTGTCCATCTTTGGGTTTCAGTGGGGATGCGGTCACATCTACCATTTTGTAATGTGGGATGGATAAAAAACATGGGCACTTCCAGCTGGTGGGAGCATCAGGTCGTCTCCTCCATGTAGAGGTGTGAGGAAACCAGGAGATGCACAGACTACGCTGAGGAAACATGAGTGAGTCATCAGTGAGAAACGTCTGTGGATCTAAAACAGCACAAAATGACAGATGGACTACCACGACGAGGAAACCGTCACTGATGCTGCAGTGTGAAACTCGACAGAGTGAACACAAAGAAGCCTTTGTAGTAAAACTGAAACGTACGGCTGTTTTCACGTCTTTTCACTTAAAAAAGATTAACCATGCAGCTGCTACTGAGGAGGACCTCGGACTGTGGAGCTTTGTTTCCGGTTGTCCTCCTGTGTGGATTTTTCTGGGATAACAGATTTCTTTAGCCTGTTGTTGGGCCTTGACCCTCGGTTCTGTAAAGCATCGCCGACATACTGCTGCAGTTTAAAGAGCTGCTCTGTCGAAGCTGTAGGTTAGCTGCAATGCAGTGCTGCAGCTCACCTACAACAGTCACAGCTCTTCTACACCTCCACGGTGTGTCTTCTCCGTCGCCATGGTTACTGTGTGTGCTCCTGTTGGGACTCGATAAATCATTAGCCACCAAATGAGACAAGAGAAGATAAAAAAAACCAATGCCACGGTTTGGGAAGGTGGGAGTGACTGGGGGGGGGTTAACTAACAGGATGGCTAGTGGAGGGCTAAACTTGAGTTTAAGGTTTCTCAATCTTTGGTGATGCATTATGCTACGGCCTATACAAAGATAGCCCTACAAGCATGTGTGTGTAGCAGTCTTTGTTCAAACTGAGGTGAAAAATTCTTTACCGTCTGTGTATCTATGAAGGTTTCAGTCATCCTGGTCATCGTAGTCTAAGGAGCTTGGAAAGAAAAGCATCTGGACTTTTTTTCTTTAAGTTTCCTTGATGACGTTCCACTTCCCATCGAGAAGCTTCTTCACTTCTCAGAGCAATTGGTGGAAAGACCCAGATTTTAAGCCCTATGGGAGTTTCCCCAAGAGTCATGTACCCCCTATTGATCCTCTACCTAATCACACGAGCCAAGGTGTGAAAACGGGTGTGGGTCACAATCAGTCGAGGTTTCAGCGAACCCATTGTGAAATCTAGCCCCACCCTATCAGAATACTTTATTGATCCCTAGGGGAAATTATGTTGATTACAGTGCTCCAGTTCAAACAGTAGCAAAAACAGACAATACAAAAAGTAAGAAATTCCAAGCTCCTTAGACTTTATCCTCCGTGTATCTGCAGAAACGACGATGCAATAAACCAGATGGCCGTCCCTCCCTTCCCCTCGCCCCCTCCACCACCTGCCCTCCGCCCAGCCAGCCCTGAGGTAAACGCACACACACACACAGATTCAGGATACAGCTTCTCTTTCCCCATACTTTGGATATGTGCTCTCCAGTTTTTATCAGTGAGGCTTAAAAATGTCCTGCTATAAATATCAGGTGCTGCATTTAAAATCCTATTGTTGAATGAAACAGTATTTTTGCCTGATGTGTCAGGTTGAGTGATTAGAAACTCGTTAATGTCGCCTTTTTGAGATTACAGAGTACACACTGCCACCTCGTCAATGCCTGCTCGCTTTCATAACACCTTCACGTCATCATCATGCTGTAATACGGTTGACATTATGTGGTGTGAAACTATACGATGCGACCTCACAATGCACTGCTCTGAGCGCGCTCAGAACACACCAACGTCCAGCTTTGACCTCCATAGAGGAGAAAATGGCATTTGCTCGTTTGAGATGAGCATCAAATTTCATTATTTGTGTTTGTGTGTCAGTGTATCTCGCCCGCCCTGCTCAGTGGATCCACCCCCTCAGACGGGCCCCGCCCCGCCGACAGCTTGACGCTCCACCCACTGTCGGACGCACCGGTGAGTGTGAAGCTGAACCCGAAACAGAACCATCGAAAATGAGTCGTAAGTGTGAGCTGATCTGAGTTCTGCTTAACAGGATGAGCCGAGCGACGAAGCTGAGCAGAACAGCAGGAGCGGGAACAGCGCCCCCGAGAGTCTCAGAGAGGCTGACGCTTTCAGAAAGGTACAGAGCCATCAGACTCCGCCCCCAGGGCATAACTGTTCAGATAATTATTGTAATGTTCACACTTTTGAGCCTTAGTACTGTCATTCTCTAATCAAACAGACCAGACTTGATGTAAATTTTTCCAAATTTTTCACCGCTGTCTTCTTTTTAGTCCTGATGACTGTCAACGTTTTCTTTTTGTCTATAAAAAAAACTTTTTCTGTGTATGAATCTAATCAACATTTATGAGCGAGGAACAAGATAAGTTGAAAACACACCCTTAGACCTGCATGTTCTAACCTTGTGCATGTGCGCCGTGCTGGAGCACCAAGACCGCAAAGCCTCAGAGGCATCAGCTGGAAGAAAAAAACCCTGCAACACTTAATTTCCTGTTCCGGGCAAGCTCGGCTCGCTTCTGAGCCGTGACGGCTTTGGTGTAGGGCAGCAATGTCACACCACATACATGGTGTGACACCAGTCTGATTGTGCAGTGTTTCTGTTCACATTTCCTGATGTTGGTGTAATTACTGTTGTTAGAGACTTATTTCACTTCATTCTCACTTTGTTCTTATTAGTCACAGCAGAGCCTCGATCAATAAATATGATCTGTGTGTGTGTCTGTGCGCGTGTGTGTGTCCAGTCACGCAGTATACGGATGGCAGCTTCTCCTCCTCTCATCAGCCCCGATCAGCACAGAGGTACAAACACAGATATTTAACCGTGAAACATCAGATCAACACCCAGACTTCATGTTTAAACTGATCCTCGTCCTGCCCAGACCCGACCTGCTGTGCTGTGGTTCCCGGTCAGGAGACACTGCTCGAGATCTGCAAAGGTCGATCTGGACTGGGACTCAGTATAGTGGGAGGAAGAGACACACAGCTGGTAACACTTACACACACACTCACACACATAGTGTGTCAGTTTACAGTTCAGTACTGTACCTGCTTCTGTGCTTCTGTTCACATGTGCAGCTAAAATGTTTCTAAATAAAGTTTTTACAAAAGATAACCGGCTGACTGGGAGGCGAACAGGGTGGGGACTTTTATCAGGAATGAGTTGTCAGCGTTGAACACACCGTTCTGTGACACAAAGCCTAATATTCACACTTTACATGTACAATCTGTGTTTACTATTTGGTGTAAAACAGAGGTGAGTGAAAGTCTCACTCTCCTCAGCATTGAGGATGGTGCTGAGTATGCTCACCCTCACTGGAGCCTTTGCCAGGACAGCATTCCACTCTGATGAATAAGATCAGTCTTCTTCATCTTCAGTTCATGAACAGACTCCACCCAAACCTCACCCTCTCGCCTCATATCTCCACCAGGATGCCATCGTGATCCACGAGGTGTATGAAGAAGGAGCTGCAGCTAGAGATGGGCGTCTGTGGGCTGGAGACCAGATACTGGAGGTATTCACAGACACAGCACCACCTACGGGAGGAAGCACCCATCCACCCGTCATTACATATTTAACTGGATGTAAACATTAACATCCAACTCGGTTGCACATGTTGGCATATGTTCACAGCAGGAGGTCCAACCTTCTGCAGAGATTCTGCAAATTTCATGAACATGAGCTGTGTGGTCATAAAACTGTAAAAAATTAATTAAAAACTTGTTCAGATCAAACAGTACTTAAATTTGAAAGCTGAATCTAATGTTATCTGCTCAGAAATGAACCTGCTTCAGCTCACCCTGCTGGACAAACACAGCTAATACATCCAACGTCTGTGTGTGTTTAGGTGAATGGAGTGGACCTCCGCGGGGCATCCCACGAGGAGGCAATCGCAGCCCTGCGTCAGACGCCGGCTAAGGTTCGTCTGACAGTCCTAAGGGACGAGGCTCAGTACAGAGACGAGGAGAACTTGGACGTCTTTAAGGTGGAGCTGCAGAAGAAGAGCGGCAGAGGCCTGGGGCTCAGCATCGTTGGGAAGAGGTCCGCCTTAAAAAAAAAAAACCTGTCAGGAAAATTAAGGAAGTCATTAGATCCGAATAGAAGGAATACATGTCATTTTTTAATATAACAACAGGAAAACTTCAGAGTTAAATCTGTTTCTGAAGTTTTTTCTTTAATATTATATAAGAAAATGTCAAGAAAATGTTGTGTGTGTGTGTCCCAGGAGTGGCAGTGGTGTGTTTATCTCAGAGGTGGTCAGAGGGGGTGCCGCTGAGCTGGACGGCCGGCTGATGCAGGGGGATCAGATTCTGTCAGTGAACGGCGACGACGCGAGACACGCCTCCCAGGAAGCCGTGGCCGCCAATCTGAAGGTGCTGAGCAGAAAGTACTCTGAGCTATTACCGCAGTAACGCTAATCTGTAGACGTGCTGATACAACACTTAATCAGAAGCACGTGCAGAGGTGGAGCTTTTTATTTTACGCACTGACAGATTGTTTTCATTGGTCGCTCACAGAGAATTAAGTGATTTTAGTGTTTCGCTGGCAGACCTAAAAGAAAAAAATCAGTTTGCTCAAAGTCGACCTCACACTTTTTTTAAGATGATCTAAAATCGATGCTAACTTCAGCGCTGGTTTACCATAAAAGTCTTTACTGCAGCTCGGAGGTGTCTCGTTTAACGTGTGTGTGTGTGTGTGTGTGTGTGTGTGTGTGTGTGTGTGTGTGTGTGTGTGTGTGTGTGTGTGTGTGTGTGTGTGTGTGTAGCCCTAGTCTAGAGTGTGACAGTGGAGAGGAGGACATACTGGGACATTCCTACCCATCCTCATCTTTAAGGCATCAGTCCATTCTGCGCTCCAGCTCAGGAGGAGAGAGAGGCTCTTTTGACACTTCTCCAGATTTCAGTCGTACGCAGTCTGACATCACGTACAATACAACCAAGGTATACCCCTATCCTAATGTACGCAGAAAATCCCCTTCCGGTTTCACAAAACATTTTCACAAGCTTCTATAAACTATGAATTCAAAATGTGTCTTATATAATCACCGTAATATAATCTACACAGTTTTTTCCCCCATTTAAAACATTTTCCTTGGTTGTCTTCTGTTTTTTCTAATTAATCATCAATTTTTCACTAGGAAAAATATTTGCTAAGCATTACAAAAGAGACAGCTTTGCCTACAATCTTTAATAAATAAGCCCAGACTATAAACAGCTCAATGACATGGATGAAAGGGCAGAGTCTATTGGTCTGTTTGTCCTGCAGGTTTCTGTTGCTCTTTGATTTTGCTGTTCACAGGACTGAACCTGTGAACTTGTGTTTACTGCTCTGATTTGTTTTCTCACCTAGAGCCCAGAGGAGGCTGAGGTCCGTCTTCGCTCCTACTCCTACTCGTCCCCTAAAGCAAAGCAGTCACGGCCACTGCTAAACCGCGATGCAACGATCACTGATTTGGAAGAAGGTGAGTGAACTTCGGCCCCTTTGCCCCGTCAGTTCCCAAGAAGCAGCTGAATGGACAAATGTGCCACATGTTCAACAGTGGGAAGACCAGACAGGTGTCAGAAATCAGCTGAAGCTCCAAGAAGTATATCTGTGTCAGCGTTGCTTCAGAATAGAACTGCTTGTGAGGGTGTGTGTAAGTAAAGGTCATGCTTTATCCTGTGTAGATGGAGCATTCAGCAGCAGCGGTCGTTCTCTACTTCAGGCTTTATCTCTTTCTAAATCCCTCTCTCGTCTCAACCAAGTTAGTAAGTACAAGAAAAACGCCGAGCAACAGCTTGAATACTACAGGCTGGGCGGGAAAAAAGCTTTTCAGTCTCTTTCTGGTGAACCATGGGGCAGGGCTGCACAATTAAAATTCATATCTGGTAACTATAAACTTTTTTATGATACACTGTAAAAAGTATATTTATGCAAAGCTGAAAAACCTGCAAGAAAAACTCATGAGAAGCAAAATCATTTTACTACACTTTTTGTTGTAAAAGGATTTTCCCAGATGTTTTCACACAAACAAAAACACGTTTGTCATTGTTACATAAATTGTGCAGCTCTGCATCTCCGGTGAGATTTGATTTTTGGTACACTTATGTGCTCAAAGTTTTCTCTGAAGCTAATTAGGATTTTTTTTTTGTAATAAAATTGTAGTTGTCCTCATTTATATGAAAATGACTGAGCAAAAGAGGACTGGGGCATTGGAAAAATGTAGATCTCCTTTAGATCATCTAATAGCAGAATTGTTCCTGTCCTGAAGCTTTTGTTATTCTTCCAAATGTTGTGTTTCTCTTCTTTGTTTTTTTTTTCCTTTTTCCATCGTTGCTATCATCTGGTTTTTCGAAGCAAGACTTGCTGCTGTGTTTGTTCTTTCTCTGTAGGGGTTTGCTGGCTCCAGACGCTTTCCATGATCTCTATTTTAGTTTCCAACTCTATTTTAAATGGGGAAGATTTTTTAACCCTCTCTGCTGATTCACTTTGAATCTATGCACTGTTTTCAAACGTATCGAGATCTATGTCTAGCATATTGATATGCTTGTGCTTGCTGTTGTCGATTACAGAGCAGAGAACATTCAACTTGACCGAGACGCCCAGAGAAAAGAGGTAAAGCCAGTGTGTCATTTCATGAGCTCAGGCAAGAACCACTCAACTGTGTAGGGTCCTGCTCAGATGTTCCTCCCTTTTTAGGCATCAGTGCTGACCAGTGATTAGAGATTGGCTTAGATGGGGGTCTATGTGTGCGTGTGTGTGTGTTTCCCTGGAGTTAAACCTGTGGTTGGTGTCTAAGTGCACAGGATGTGACATGCTTCCTGTTGTGAGGCTGGGGCCAGCATATTCTCTGATTACAACCTCAAAATAACCCTGAGTAAACAGTAAAACTCAGGGCTTTCTTGTATGTCAGACCTCAAAAACATTTTGCTAAATTCTAGACCACATCAGTAATGTTGAAAGGGAAGTATGCACATACTGTAGTGTTTATCTTGGATAGAGATTTTAACAGTTATTATGAATTAACATTTGCTTAACATTCCTGCTCTGTAACACAGGGATTCCCAACCAGTGTGTACAAGTGCTTCCCGGGGTAGCTAAGCAAAACTAAACAGCATGCAGAGCCAAAGTATATGCAGAACTGATTAAAATAGAAAATAGATGATAATCATTTATCTCAACAAGAAGTGAAAAGTGGTTAAAGTAAAGCCATGTGAAAAAGACTATGCAGTCCACTGAAAATCTGAGTACATCCCATGTGCATTCTTTAGCAGCAGTACTTGAAATGATCATTTTCTCAATGACGTCATCATTTTTCGCATTGTTGCAGATGAATCTTGACCCACTCTGCATATAGAAGTTTGCAGGCATTTGTTTATGCACAGTTTTCTTAAGAAACCTAAAGCATTTCAGTTGGGTTCAAGTCTGGACTTTGACATGGGCCGTTGCAACACCTTGATTCTTTTTCTTTTCAGCGATCCTTTTTGAATATTAGCTGCTGTGCTTGCAGTCACTGCGTCTCATTTACTAATATTTGTGTGGAAACATTCTTACCCTGCGCAAATAATTAGTTTCCACGTAAAGTTACTGTTGCTTTAAAATGTATAATTTGCTTCTTTTTTTTTTTTTTTTAGTTTCTCTGATCATTGCACAGCCTGACTTTAGGGGTGAATTTGCTAAAGATTGTGGCATTGTGTTGCGGGACACCTAAAAAACCTTCTTTAATAGAGGTGGACACACATGCTGATGATCAGTCAAACCAGGTCCTGCTCTCATTGATGATAAGTAGCTGCACCTGGTTGCTTCTTACGTTCTTTGTTCCTATGGAAGTATTAAGGGTATAGTCTAAGGAGTTTGGGGAAAGAAACAACTTGACTTCTTTAAGTTTCTTGAAGACATTTCACTTTACATCCAAGAAACTTCTTGTAAGGATGTACTTGGACTGAACCTTCTTTTTGGCATGACTATAGCTTAATTTAAAATGTGTAGCTGAAAGTATGGCTGTTACAGCTGAAATCATTAGCTAAAAAGCTCAAAATGATATCTAAACATATGTGGAAAGCAGATGAAAAAGTGAGCTGAAATCACAAATAAAGGGTTGAAAATTATTAGCTAAAGTGTTGTCAGCTATATAAATTGTTTGTTAAGAGTGTAAATAAATAGTTGAGATTATAAGACAGGCTCTTGGATAAATAAACACAATGTATAAACATTTGAAACGGGTCACTAAACATAATGGATAGCAGTTAAATGAAGTAGCTGCTATTTAAAGTAAATAGTTGAAATGGTACGCCAGTAGTTATGGAAAAATGGTTGAGATAGTTTGCTAATCTAGCCTACTAGTCCTCGTGATCCCATGTGAGAGAAAATGTCCCTGGCTTATGTATGGCTGAATGCAAGCTGTTAGGGTTAGGGTAATTGATAAGCTGAAAGTGGACCTGGTCCAGGTTAAACTGAGGTCTGACAGGGCAGAAGAAAGGTTGGGGACCACTGTAGTAACATTGCTTGTTTTGATTTCATTTAATAAATGCCGCTATCCATATCCATTTTTATCATCGATTTCATCTCACTGCCTCATAAATTCATCATGTGCTAATATATTTTGTTTTCTAACAACCATTGCTAACAGAGGAAACACTGTAGAAGATCACATTAGGCAATCAAATCATATTACACCGTTAGATTATTGTATTAGAATAAATTACATTTATATAACCACACCAACCTGATTAAACTCACCAACTCTTTTTGTCATTATCAGAATCCATCTGATTTAACTTCCACTTCCCAAAAAGCACTGGTTAATATTTAAATGGTCAACTAAAAAAACAGCAGATAATACAAACATCAGTGTAACTTTTCATTGTAAAACCTGTAATTGTCTGAATTTTCCATTCCCACGCTGTTCTAGGAATGACTTGTAGACTTTAATTTTATAATATTATTGGCATTTTGAGTTACCTGATGATAAGAGACACAACAACTTGGTCTGAGGTGCTTTATATCCATGCAGGGTTTTGGGTTTCCGTAAGCGGGCCCAGTCAGCAGAGGAGGAGAGCAGCGCACCACTCGAACACCTCACCCTCACAGAGTTCCTCAAAGAGTATGTTTTCACCTAAATGGCCTCACATGTGCATGTGTGGCTTAAGTCATTTTAACCCCGCTTTGAGACCATTCCCAAGCTCATCCATTAATCATGTAGATTTTTTTCTCCCAGCTGTATCTGATGATGTAGGAATCTTCAGACGCAGATTATATTAACAGTTCTTATGACAGGTGGCTGCCGTAGGTTTGATGTGATAATGCATGGTTGTTTTCTTTACGTTCTGTCATTGTCGCCTTTCACCCACAATGCCCAGTGTAACTAGCATAAGTCGCTGAAAATAGATGACATGTATTAATTGCATTTTGGCAAGGTCATACTATAAATAGCATGCACTCGAGTCCATAGTGACTTCCAAGCATGCCAAGCATGTTGTGAAGAGTAATAATCCGTAGACTAGGGGTCCTGGAAGACTGTCTGGACATTCTTTAATTCCAGCATGACAACAGTGTACCTTATTATGCTGTCTTTAGTCCATTAAACTACTAAAATTATGATGTGTGTTTTTTTAGTGTGTGCATGTTGGATGGTAAATACTACAGTGAGGAGTTGTGACGACCTCTGACTAAAGTATTTACACTAAAACAGGATTGAGGATGAGGACTGGGATAAATACATAATCCCATCTAAGGTCGAGTCAGAGAAGTACAAAGTCAGCCGGACCTTCAGCTTTCTCAAGAGCAGGATGTCCAGCACTCGCAGCAAGACTAAGGTGAGGCAGTGCAGTAGACTTTTAAATTCTTGCTCACTATGAGTTCAGATCTACTCAAATGTCATTAAAAATGCCTACAATTAAAGGTTACGATTAAAAAAACATACACACACAGCTTAAAGGCTTCTAAAAGCACTGCAGTAGAAGTTTACCACATCTCAGACATGCCAGGTCAGAATTCCTGTGCTGGGGGGCCATTGTCTGAGCACAAGCCTTTATTTGGTGAAGCAGAAAATTCTCTCTCTCTTCAGGTCTTAGCAACAAGACAGTGAAAATATTCTCTTACATAACATGTAGGACCCCCCTTCCTCCACACACACACAGCATGGGGAACAAAAACACATTCTGTACTACACTCCTAATCTTGTGAACATATGTGCTTGTCTTTAAGGACAATGTTTCCGTATATTTACCGAAACACAATGCACACGAAGACATTACGAAGACACAAACACATTTTCTAGACCTCCTTGCAAAGTTTCATAAGATAATAAACATTCTTCTATCTCAGCATATACTGAGGACACCCCCTACCCCAACCCAGTGCCCCCTAATGATAAAGCACCATAACAGCAGCAGTCCCAGTGGACCTTAACAAAGTAAACAAAAAGGCTCACTCAGAGGCCCCTTTATCTCAACTAACTTCACTTTAACAGGTGTTTTTCAGCAAGAAGATGGCCGCTTTAAGCCTTTTTTTGCCTGCTGCAATGAGTCATGTTATTTCTGCTCTCCTGCTTTACATGTGTTTATGGCATTAATTGCAATAACTGCCAGCTGAATGCGCAGATTAAAAATATGTATGATTTGCCTCTCAGGTGAAGGGTAAAGAGGTGAAGGAGGGAAAGGAGAAGTCAGGAACTTCTAATGGTCATCAGTTTATTCCTGTGTCTCCATCTGGTGCTGCTCTTTGTGTGGCCTGTGATAAGTCTGTTTCTGGGAAGGATCTATTGCAGTGCTCCAGTAAGTATTATACTGTCAGTGCTGATGTTGTTTTATGTCCTGTGGTGGCTGAACTGTTTTGGATTTGTTTAAATTTCTTTGCACGTGCTGCCGTGATGTTTTGTTCAGTAAAAGACATGAAGTCATTTTTTTTTCTTTCATAAAGTCAACATTTCTAGTGACAAACAACAGTTTGTCAGCCATCTGGATACTGCATTCACATATGTTGTAATAAGTCAATTCATGGAATTAACTGACATTTTATATGCGCTTGTCTGCAGACTGTTTACTGAATGTTCATAAGAACTGTCGGGAGTCTGTTGCAGCCTGCGCAAAGGTAATCATTAACACGATGCACCTCATTTGCACTCAGAGCCAGTAAGCAAGATTATTGATTTGAAAATAGTTTTACAAAAGAAAAAGATTCCAGCCAGAGAGCTTCACAAATGAAAAAAAGAAAAAGCTGCTGGTGACAGACTAATGTGTTTGATGTGCTTTTTTTTAATCATAGTTAACAATAGTGGTGTTGTTTTTTTATATTTGGCAGAATATAAAGTCCTACTTCTTTTTTTAACGTTGCATGTTTTCATTTGTCAGCTGACTTCTTGGGGACAGAGTCTGTGTCCATTTTTGTATAGCTTACACAATCAGCCAGGGATGAAGTCAGTTTTACAAAAATAGGTCAGATACATTTAGTTAGCACTAGTCAGCCTGTATAAATAGATTAGAAAGAAAAGGTTTGTTATGTTATAGATGGTGTTATGGAAACTAGCCTCTGACATTACACTACACTCTGGATTGTAAGTAAAACTTTTTTCCTGCTGCAACAGGTTTAAATGTGTAAATTGTCCATCCTTGTAGTTATCCTTTATTACCTGAAAAGACTAAAATGCTATACCATTTTTATGCCCTGTAACACATTAATTTACTTTTACATCTAGAAAACATGTAAAACATTTGCTGAGATTCTACAGATGTTTATAATGGTTGTTTTGCGTTCATTATTTACATCTGTGTTCAGTGTCAGCTAGCAGAATGGTGTCAAACCACACTACCCACATGTGCACACAAACACAAAAACATTGCTGCGTAGCACTATTTGGACCCAAAATCCACAGATTGCATTTAAGTACATGCTAGCCGAACCAGAAATCTGTCACTCTCAGTCTGTTACTGTGTTGTAGCTAGTTATGCAGTTTTAATCATTCCCTTTGTGTTTCCCTGTGTTTCCTATCATACTTGTTTTTGTTGTCTAAAGAGGGCAAAATGCAGGAAAAGAAGGAAAACAAAGAAAAAGGAGTCAGTTACTTTGGTTAATACAAGCAGAGCGAAAGTGGGTACTTTCTTCCACAGGAAGAGTAAATTCCTCGACATGTGGACAAAGGAACTCTGGGAATGTGTTGATATCACAAACTAGTCATGTAGAACTATAATATGCCCCAGCAATTTTCTCTTTAACTGATTCCAGTATTGACTACATTTGTTGCGATTACAATCACATCCTCTAGTATTTAAAGCAAACACACAGATTTACAACTTTTGGTGGCGATTTGATTATATCTTTCCAGAAACCGCAAGAGAGGAATGCATTGCTGATGAAGAGCAAGGCCTTTTCTCTCCCGCAGAGTGAGTGCCCCCACTGCTCCTCCCTTTGTCTTTGACTCATTTAGTTTTCACCTGTCCTCCCTTGTCCTGTAGTAGATAAGTAAGCCATTGCTCTTTACCCCCTCGTCATTCCTCTTCTGTTGTTTTTTTTCCTGTTTAAAAAAAAAAAGGTTAAATTTTAATCTACCTTAGTGGGGGATCTGGTCTGGATTGTGTTTACGTGTGCTTGAGAACACGGGTTGAGTGCTCTTTTTGCACTAACATGATCCTTTTATTTCTTCAGTTTAAGCTCTCTGTCTTCTTTGAGTGCTTGGTATTAGACACAGGTGTCAACATCTGCAATGTATTGTCACAACTGTAATCAAACTGCAGTTAAACAGTGAAAAATTATAACTGTTTAATGATCCTGTAACTTTTATAGCAGTGACCACATAGATATAAATAAAACATCTGAATACTAAACAAACACATGCAATATTTATTTGTAGAGTGGGAAAGCTTCCAGTGTATGACGTATTTCTCCTCCTTTTGATCTTCCTTTTTAGACACTGTAAAAGAAAACCCTCCCTCCTCCATTTTCTCTTCTTCTTCCTGTCCGTCCTCTTCGCTTCCAACAATGAACAGAGAAAAAAAAGAAACAGTTGCACCACTTACTAAAAGCCTCTCCATCTCTGCAGACAGCAGGTAGGCTGGTAATGATCTGGGAAAAGAAGTATATCACAACCGATATGAAAAAAGCATTAAAAAAGAAAGAATTGCATTAATTTTGTCTTTAAATTATTATTTTTTTCTTCTAAAGGTAAACTGAGCTCATTTTCAGCTCCATATTTTTACTCTCATATTCTTTTAGAGATTTTTTCCATGACTTATAGGTTCATCCATAGTTCATCCACTGTATGAAACAAGCCAGCTTAGCTTCCCCTCCCTTTATGGTCATCTGACAAACAGGTCTGAACAACAGGTGGATGGAGATTCTGTGCTCCCAGAGCTGTCTATCTGAGATGATCACATTGGGAATAATCCCTCATATTGATGTCACACAGATCCAGGAGTAGAAAATACAGTTGGAAATTGAAAGAGTAGTCTTATACAGTATATACAATATAAAGAGTGTGATATATATATCTATATATATATATATATATATATATATATATATATAGATAGATATAGATATATACAGGCACCAGCATGCGAACACTGTTTTTATCATGTTCACTTCTAACCCGGCTCTTTTTCTCTCCAGACGGCTGAGCGACTCAGCAGGTGCAGACTCTGAGTGTGCTGGTCCAACTTGCACTGTTAGCTCATTGTCTGATGACGGGACACCAGTCACAACGACTCCCCCAGCCATCGACCTGCCGATCACCATGCAAGGTGAGGAAGAACAGAGGCTTGGTGCATGCATCAGTTGTAATAGTGATCCAGAAATAGGACCGTATTCATCACTTTCATTTATGTAGATACTGTTGATGCTCCTTTACTGAGTGACCTGTCAGCTGACCTTCTGGGACTAGAAGCTGAGTCATGGAGTCTTGCAGTCACTGCAGAATTTTGTAGGCAACACGACAGACACACGATCAAACGCCAGGATGTTATTTATGGTGAGACGATCTAGCCGTCCTTCCTTCATTGCAGCTTCATTTCTTTCATTACATATCTTCCTGCTGACAAAAATATAACAATACTGTTTTAAGTACTGTATACTGTACAAACAGCATCTGTAATCATATAGCTGATTATGTTGGACTTGGGTTGAGTGAAAAGCTAACTTTTTTTGCAATTTCCAAAGAAATGTGTTTGAATATTACATGTACATCCAGTGTTGTCAGCCTTTGTGTGTTAGGATATCAAAATCCTTTGAAATGCAGATGGTTTATTTTCAACCTGTGAGAAACCTTTGCCAAATTAAACATTGCACCTACAGTTTGAAACATAAACACTGCCGTTTATTTCAGTATCTGTTACCCAGTTTGGCTGTCTTCTTCCAGAGCTGATGCAGACCGAGCTGCACCATATCCAGACCCTGACGGTCATGTCGGAGGTGTTCAGAAGAGGTATGCTGGAGGAGCTGCAGCTGGATTGGGACTGTGTGGCCCGGATTTTCCCCTGTTTGGATCCCCTGCTGGTCTTTCACAGGAACTTCTTCAGAGCTCTGCAGGAACGCAGACAGGCTGAAACCCAAACAGAGAACTCCCAAAATTACATCATCCACAGGATTGGAGATATACTACTTCAGCAGGTTAGTTGATGTTTAGTTATGTATACTAAATATGCTCAGATGGATGTCTGTGTTCAGCATCTGAAGGTCTCTCTCAGTTCTCAGATGAAAATGCTGAGAAGATGAAAAACTTGTATGGAGAGTTCTGCAGTCACCACATTGAGGCTGTCAACGTCTTCAAAGAGCTACAGCAACAGAACAAGAAACTTCAAAACTTTGTCAGAGTAAGCCCCGGATCCACTGTTTTTTCTTTTTTCACTTAGTTATATTACTGTTAAATATTTTGAGCAGCTAAAATTCTTTGTCTCTCACAGCAACAGAGCAATAACTCTCTGGTCAGACGAAGAGAGGTCCCAGAGTTTATCCTGCTTGTAACTCAGCGTATCACCAAGTACCCAGTGCTGCTGGAGAGGATATTACAGTATACCAAGGGTGGGTCTACTCTGCTGTGACTTGTGCAAAACTGCAGATATGCAAATGTTAGGTATTTCGCATATTAATTAAAAGCAGAAGAACAAATGAAAAGCAAGGGGAATTTTTAGTAATTGCGTAACAAAACGTTGGCCTAAAATTTCAGCATTTTAGACCATTAAAAAAAAATTATTAAAAAACTTAAACTTAAAAAAATTACTGATATATAGACCTAAATCTAAAATCTGGTGCTTATTTGTCTGTTACCAGTTAAAAGATTGTAATAAAAAAAAACCTGCCATCTAAAAAATTGAACTAACGGTCAGCATATCGTAAAGCTGTTTTGCAAAAGAGATTTTTTTGTATGACCTTTGGCTATTGTTTCTGTTTGTAGGGGGAAGTGTAGAACACTCTGACCTTTCAACTGCCCTGGCTCAGATCCGTGATGTTGTTGCAGCAGTGGACCTCACTGTAAATAAATATGAGAAGTGTCAGGAGCTTCAGGAAGTGCTGGCCCGGCTGGAGAACAAAAGCTTTGCCAAGCTGAAGAATGGCAAGGTGTTTCGCAAACAGGACCTGCACAGCAAACATAGGGATCTGCAGCACAAAGGGCTGGTCTACTGGAAAACGGCCACAGGACGTCTGAAAGGTGGATATGAAATCATATCGGGCACTATGATGTGTTCTTCATTTACCTTTTGGATAATCAATCCATTTGTGTCCACATTTCTCTTTTCAGATACGTTGGCTCTTTTGCTCACTGACATTCTAGTTTTCCTGCAAGAGAAAGATCAGCGCTTCATATTTGCTGCTGTGGTAAACATCAACCCCTGAGAAATAAAGAATAAAATCTTTTAAATAAAGAAACTATTTTTAACAGTCTGTCCATGTGTCTCTGTCTATTAAACAATCTGGTTCAACCTACAGGACCAGAAACCTCCAGTAATCCCTCTACAAAAGCTCATCGTCAGAGAAGTTGCCAATGAAGAGAGAGGGATGTTTCTCATCTCTGCATCCTCAGCGGGGCCAGAGATGTATGAAGTTCATACCACCAGCAGAGAGGAGAGGAATGCATGGATGAGACACATTCGACAAGCTGTAGAGAAGTATGTGTAAGCACATGTGATTCAAGTCAAATCTAGAGCGTTTGTATGTCTGGTTAATGTGTGTTAATGATTGCCACAAATTACTAGCTGTCCTGAGGAAGAAGAGGAAGATGAGCGAAGTGCTGAGACTGAAGAAGCCAGGCAAGCTGCAGAAATGAGACTTCACAAGATCACCAAGTTCCAAGGTAAAAAAGTAATGTGTGTTTGAGGCTAGAAGATTACTTTAGAGTTTATTTGTTCATATCACAGAGAGTTTGTGCAGTTATGAAGCATAAAAAGATCCATTCATCGTAATCTTTTCGTTCGTTTTGTGTAGAAACACTGTTGGGTCAGGACCAACGAATCTGCAACAGCCTGGAGGAGAAGTTACAGCTTTATGCTGAGCTTACAGAGTTAACCCTCCAGTCACCAGAACCTATACCACATTCCCACCTGCTGGTAAATCCAGTACAGTACACCGACAGTGAGACACCAAGACAGGCATCTTCACTGCTTACAGCTGCACTTAGAGAAGGTATAAAAGGTCTAGTGTGGCTGCGATTCTTGATTTTGGAGGGCATTCTAAATAAAGAAATATTCTTTGGAAATAATAATGTTGCAATATAAGATTAGTTGATTTCTTATAAGACAAATATTTGTTTTAACAAGTATATGAATTAGTATTTAAAACTTGAATGAATTAGCAAATTACAAAACAGTCTACATATGACAATGCAGGAAATAACAAACAAAGGGGAATTAAAGTGTTGCAAAAAATGAGGTTTTGACCAAAATTTGCCTTTCCTCCAGCTGAAAACCTGATCACCATTCTCCAGGCTCGTGATGGCATCGCTGTGCAGAGTCAGAGCTCTCCTGTGCGAGGCCCTGAGTGTTGCAGTTATAACAGCCACGGCAGCAGCATTCAGGAGTCTCCCTCTGAGCGTCAGTCACAGGCAGACCCTGCAGCATTACATTTTCTGGGATATGTTTCACACTGAAGTTGATGCGTCAGTGTTTACTGTAATTTCTTGACCACATTGCAAATATGCACGCTGTCACATCTCCTTCTCTTGCCCCTACAGCGGATTATCTGAGCACGCTAAGTATGAGCTCCACCTCTCTTGGATCTGACTGTGAGTTGGCCGGGATGGAGAATTCATTGTGGAGCTCAGCTGTCGAGCTGAGAAAAGGAGAGAACAAAGGGACACTGGTGAAGGTTCAACCTCTTTAGTCCCCCCGGGAACAGATTTTGTTAATGGATTAATAATTGTTACTGTTCTAGTGTACTGATGCATTGTTTCTGTAGGTGGCAGAGAGTGTCCAGAGCCTGACTCAGCTTCTCTACAGTCTACAGGTGAGAAGAACAAATATTTCACCTGATTAAGTTTTTGTCTGAATTGAAAGGCTAATACAGACAAAAATAAATCTCTCAGGAACTTTTACTCTGTTTTCTTTGATAACAGTCCTTTTTCTAAATAGTCAATATGTAATTCATCATAACTGCTATTACATTTTTAGACTCTAAATTAAAGAGTTATTTAAAAAGTTGTAAATACCATTACCATACCAGCTTTATTTATAAAGCACTTTAACATAAAAACCAAGGTTCACAAAGTGCTGTACATATACAGATAGCATAAACAAAATACAATGATAAAATGTAATAAATAACAAGATAAGTAGAATCAAATAAAACATGTTAAAACAAATTGAGTCAATCCCTTAAGGAGTGCCAAAGGCTTCATCAAATAAGAATGTCTTAAGAAGAGTTTTAAACTCAGAAAGAGAAGAGGCCTGCCTCACGTGCAAGGGCAAATCATTCCAAAGCTTTGGAGCAGCTACAGCAAAAGCACGGTCACCTCTAAGTTTGTACCTCGTTTTTGGTACCTTAACGAGCAGCTGATTTGCAGACCTAAGGGAATGGACAGGTGTATATGGCTGTAGTAGCTCCGAGAGATAAATAGACATAAATAAGGGATTTTAAATAATGCATGTTTAATAAAGCCTTAATATGATGACGCTTACGTTGCACGTAGTAACTGGAGCGTGATCAGTTGTCTCCTTATGTTTGCAGGCAGCTGTGACCCTTCAGGACAGCTGCTATGAAGTCCACCAACTTCTTCTTCAGGAGAGAGAAGGACCTCAGCTCCGAACCCTCGCCTCCCTTCAAAGCAGCCTGGTATCAGTCACATCATATCCATACTGAAAACATTTTCTCCATGTGAACCCATACACGTTTTGAGGAAGCTTTTGAATTATGAAAACACATCTGTTGTTGTGCAGGAGCAGGAGAAGCAGAGGAGTGTCGAGAAGAAAAAAGAGGAAGTGGAAAAGAAGGGTTTAGAGAGGAAGAAAGAAGAGGTGAATGAGGTGCAGAAACTCCAGGTGAAGCTGAAACAAGAGCAACAACGTTGGGACAGAGAGTGTGTGGCCAGAGAGAAACAACAGGTTAGCTTCACGCTCACGTTCTCTAAATGTGCTTTTATGTTTCTCCGTCACTTGTCTTTCCGGTCTCTCTTCTTTTGTTTCACAATAGTTTGGTGTGGCACAAAAAAAAACTTGCTTTAGAGTTATGAGTCTACGCCCATTTCTTTCATTTGTACCAGGTTAGAAATAGATCACATTTAATTAAAGCAAACAAAAACAAACAGCAGTGCTAGTTGATACACTAGACTCTTGATAAATAAACATAACTTCTATATTACTTCCAATTTCAGTAACACATTCAGGAAATATGTCATATACCAGCAAAATGTGTGACCTGTGAATTTCTTTTTCCAGATGAGATATTTTTAAACTTGTGTTGTTACCTCATTTTTGTACCGTAGGCTGTTCCTGCATGTGCATCTGCCATTTTCTGTTATCTTTTTCAATTTCCTTTGCTGCTGTTGAAAAAGGTTATATTTTAATAATTGCTAATATAGAACAGGTCACAAAGGCTGTTACCTGCTTTCAGAAGTGCAACTTAAAACCCAAGCTGTGGGTAAAGTGGTTAAATTTTAAATATAGTTCTAAGGCTTTTAATCTTTATACTTTAAAAAATGTATAAGGTCTGTTATTACAGTAGAATAATAAGCCTGGCATGCTTACAGAGTGAACAGGAGAGTTTGCTGGAGCAGCGGGAGCAGCAGTGTCTCCTGGAAGCTGAGCGGCTGCGCTGTGAGCGTGAGGAGCTGGAGGCCCAGCTGCTGGAGTATCAGCAAAATCTGGACAGACTGAGGGAGGGCCAGAGGAGTGTGGAGAGGGAGAAGGAGAAGATCGAAGCGCAGCAAAGAATGCTTCAGAGCTGGAGACATAGCCGCCAGAGCAGCCTGCCTGTTATGATTTCACTGGATGAATACAAGGTAATGGAGGAAGAGGGAGGTGATATGGGAAGGTTCATTACTGCAGGGGGGAAAAAGTACAGAACGATTCAAGTAACAAAATGGATAAATACATGAAAAAAAAATAGGAACAACATAAAAAATAAAGCCAAAACAATTTGTCACCTCTACTTTATTTTAATGTCATTTTGATGTCCCAGGGGTCTACCCACAGCCGCTCAGGCAGCCTGGATGGCAACTGTTCAGTGTACAAGAATGAGGCAGCTTTCCTCACCTCGTTCCAACAGAACCACCTCCACCAGCCCACCAACAACAACCAGCACCAGCATCTTTTCTCCATGCCAAGAAAAAACCACGAAGACCCCCTGCACAGTTCCACCTACTCGACCAACCTCGGCCTCAGTGCCAGCCTCTACAACAGCCTCAACACCCTGCTGAGCCAGACACACAGCAAACAGCCGCTGGATGGCCTGACATACCCGAGCTACAGTAACAGTCATACCTGTCCTCAGGCCCTGAATGACTCCCTCCACCTCTTTGGCAGCAGGATCACTGGACAATCACAGCAGGAGACCAACACATGTAAGACTACTTACTATATACTATATATAAAATGTGGTGCATGCTGTTTTTCATCAATATTTTACATTTTTTTATTTTTTCAGCCCAATTTTATATATATGTATGTGTGTGTGTGTGTGTGTGTGTGTGTGTGTGGAAATTGTATTTATTTCTATGTCTAAAACTTTGGTCAGTTGTTGTTGTTTTTAAAGTGCTTTATAAATAAAGTTGGCTTGCCCTAGCTTAGCTTGACAGTTTATGTTGTTCTTCTTTCAGCAAACTTCAGGCCCATGGTGGACAAACAATCCCCGGATCCATGGAGGTCAGAGGTCACAGGTCATAGACTTTATGAGGACGGCTACTCTCCTTCTCTTAACCCTCTCCTCCCCCCTCAGGCGTATCTCTCTCTCGAAGGGCAGAATAGGGATGAGGGAGTTGAGGAGAACATTGTTTACCTCTAAAGGACCATGAGAGAAAAATAATATAGAAAAAACAATATAGGCTACCAGATGTATACTGAACAAACAATAATATATCTGTTGCTTAACTATGTATGTGTGCATATGTGTCCATGTAAATATGATGGATTTATATTCATGTTTTAAAATTGGAGAGATCAAATAAAGAGGTAATTGCAGGGAGAAAGCATAAACAGAGTGTACTGTATGTGCCTTTATCATTGTATGTGGTGAACTTTAACCATTCTCCTGTTGTGTGATCAAACCATTGTGCCTTTTCACAAACAAGCTCTTTGTAAATCAGCTTTTATATTTGTACTTCTTGTGTTTTTACTTCTACCACAAATCTTTTAAGTATCTGTTGCACTTTGTTTGATGACAAAGGTACCTTTGTGCTACAAACCTTTTGACTTAAAATACCAGAAAATCAGGACAGATGAAAATTGATGTAATTTACCTCCTGAGCACTTAAATGAAATAAGAATATATGAGAAGCAAATTGATCCCTTTTCTAAACTATATATAGATTATTTCTCCAAGTGATCTTTAATGATATTTATAAGGGATTGTGGGCCTCTACAAGAAATAAAAATAGACTTGTATTATGTATAAATATGAGATACATGTATAGTTTTATGGAGCGGCTACCTATGCACAATATGTTGAATTGTTTTCTCACTTAAGTGCCAAAAATATCTCGCTGTCAGATGCTGTAATTAATGTCTGTAAAGTGTGGGTGCATTTTTTTTCCCTGTTCCTTGAAATTTCAGATAATTTATTGCATAAAAATTGCTTCATGCACTGTCAATGTTTGTAAGATTTTGTTTGGAATTTTGTCTCGTAATCTTCATAATCAGAACTGTGTTACATATCATATATATATATATATATATGTATGTGTATATATAGATATGTATATATGTATATGTATATATGTACATATATATATATATGTATACACACACGCACAGTATATATAAAACTGTTGTGGCAAACATCTGTTTTTAGTGCATTCTTACTTATGTGAAAAACAGCAC
>VUQR01003394.1:11466-28175 GCA_015108515.1 Hemichromis elongatus
AACATATTTATTTATTCAGAAAACTATATATATATATTAGGGCGGGCAAAACCCGCGTTAACGCCATTGTAACACGATTAACGCTGACAGCCCTAATATATATGTATATATATTTTTTCTGAATGAATAAATATATTCATATTCATATATATTAATTGTTAAATTGGCAATATGTCTTATTTCTTCAGACTTCAGTCATTCAGTTAAATAAACCAAACAAGATTTAATAGCAGAATAACCTATTTCGCATTGGCAGAGAAAATGTGTCAACCTTTTTATGGGCTTTTTCCACCATGTTTTCTTTCCCAGGCACCGTCTAGTCACTGGTAATTGTAAGCAGCCTTGCTCTTGTTTACTACCTTGGGAATTGGCATATTATGCCACAGAAATGTATTATGTTTGCTTGGAAAATTGACTACCATTGACTATCACATAATATGTCAGGTGGCAACCACAATCATGACGCTTTCTACCAAGAGCAAGTCGCAATTACCAGAAGACCACCAGAAAACAATAGCATGTTGAAATATAATGGAACGGTCTAACCACCAGTCAGAAAACAGCTGCACCGGAGCTGGGAGTGCAGAGACAGACTGTAGATTGAGGGACAGACCCGGATGTTGCTTGAAGATGGATGACCAAGCCACACACAAAATTACAGTTTCACAGTCAATAATAATAATGGATTGCATTTATATAGCGCTTTTCAAGGCACCCAAAACGCTTTACAATTCCACTATTCATTCACACACTGGTGGAAGCTATAGTTGTAGCCACAGCTGCCCTGGGACAGACTGACAGAAGCTGCCATATCGCTCCATCGGCATCTCTGGCCAACACCAGTAGGCGGTAGGTTAAAGTGTCTTGCCCAACAACAAGAACAGAGAGCTGGGGGATTGAACCGGCAACCTTCCGGTTACAAGATGAGTGTCCAAACCCCCTGAAGCACGGTCGCCCCAGAGAGTAAGCTACTGCACGTGTCACACTGACTCAGCTGATACGTGTCAGCATGTTTCCAGGCATATTGTAAGGACCCCAACAATCCGAGGGCTGTTCAAAGTAAAAATGTAAATTAAAATGACCCGAAGTGGCCCAAGAATCCACTGCGCAAAATTATCAGTCAGTTAAAAAAAAAAAGTCTATGTACATACAGTAAGTACAATTTTCTTCTTGCCCCTTTTTCTGTAATTTTTTTATTTCAATTTTGAATGAATATTATAATCATTTTTTGTCTGTCTCACTAAAAAATGCTCGGAGGTCATAGCAAAAATATACATATTTGTCTGAATTTTTCATAAGAAAACAGTCGCTTTACCCAGAATTCTGCAGAAGAGGAACAGTGTCGTGATATTCAGGTTGTCATGTTATTACAGATGCCACATACCTCTTTTTGTAGCTCCCATAGAGGACTCTTTTTGATAATGCTCACGCAAAGGTCAAGATTCCACATGTAGTTATTCACCAGCATTCACCTTCGCCACTTGGCTGAGGTCTGGCATGATTAATTCTTTGTGTCTTGCCATCTCTCTGTGTGCCAGGTTCATCTTGCTTACAATGGAGCCAAGCAAACACAGGAGAAAAGTGTGTGCCTGAAAGTGTGTGTGTGTTTTTAAAAGACATTGGTGCAACCGTTTTAACAGGGCGACTCTGTTTGAATTAGATGTTCTAACCCCCCGCTTGCTAAATGGATTTCTAAAGTGGCTGTAGTTGGAGGCTTTCAATCGGATGCAACCTTGAGTCCTTTTTTATGTGAGCTCTGTAGGATTTAAGTGCCGGTATAACATGAGCACGACTGAATGCATGCTCCTCATTTTTTGAAATTGAAAAATCTCCAAAGGCTCTCCCCATTGTGCAGGCAATTAATGGAATGCTGGCAGCGAGGTTCAGGTGCTTAAAAGTTGTATTTTTTTCCTCTCTCTCTCCTGATCTCTTTTTAATGACTAATAAAGGATAATCATCGTGGAAAAAACATCATAATGCTGTAGGCTTCCTCTTTATGCACAATGATGTATAATGCATGCTTTGAAATGAAACGGCAGCGGCCTTCGAACCATTCCATCTCCAAACCTTAGTGTATTTGTTTTGCATGCCACAGTGAGGCTTTTGCATAATAATTGTGAGCGTTCCCTTTAACAGTGCTTGCCTATTAATTTGATCTTTACATTTTTAAACTTTGTCCATCAGGCCGCCAAACAATGGCTCCTTCAGTTGCTGTTTGGCATAAAGTGATTGGAACGTAGGATAATTGCCTCTCTGAAGACTTGTTTCCTTTTTTATCCTCTTTGTTTTTTATGTTTTGGAGTTGAAGCAGATGAATAAATATAAGTGATCAATAAAACCTTTCCTCTTATCTTTTTAAACAGCCTTTAACATGTAAGAACTCCCTTTCTTCCTATATGAAGTGAATACATGAAAAGCCTATTTCGGGGAAGGTTTTTCTTTTGCTCTTTGGTTCATTTTAAACTTAAAATATCTTTGTGCTCTGCTTTTGCACCGATGATCAGGTGACCCTGGTTGGATAAAAGGGAAAGGTTAAAAAGGTTAACGAAATGGATCAATTGGGATGTTATCAACACATAAGATTGTACTCAGAATGTAAGATGGTTCAAATGTGTCAAAAAGTCTGTTTTAGTGGTCAGTGATGTATTGTTACTGCCAGAACGACTTTACAGGCAGTAAATTTGATCACTCTTTAATCGACATTGAGGGGGAAAAGCCGAAGGTCTGGGAGGGGGCTTTTTTCAGTAGCTCCAGTTGTAAAATACAAAGTTTCTGATGAGGGTAAACTGTTGCCTACTTTTAGTCCAAAGCTATACAATGACCGAGTCGGTGAGAATGCAGCTGTAGATATTTAATTCAAACTCATAGATGCCATTATTTGTTTTTAATAAAGGCAAATAATTAAGACCAAACATACAGTAAAAGTTCAGCTCTCTCATAAAGTCACTGATTAATTTTATTTGGTGGTTGTGCTCGTCTCCGGCCTGTCGAGCCTCCGGGCCTGCCTGAAACTGGACTGAATATCAGATTTGCTTATTCCAGCATTCAGTTGCACGTTTTCTCGCGATCTTGGAAGCCGTCCAAAACCTTTCTTTCTTTATTCCATTCTTTCTTTCTTTTTTCTTTCCTCTCCTCGTGCCCTCAATCTCTTTCTCTTTGACTGTGCTTGACAATGCAGGGAAACATACAAGCGCATCTCGGTAAATTCGAGTGATGTGGTTCCAGAGTTTAAAAGCTTCACATAACACTAGCAGACACAACTTGGGGCTGTTTGTGTGACGGAAAGGAAAACTTGTTTAGAAACTGACAGCACTGTGTGTGAGAGAGATTTAAAATAAATAAAAAAAAAAACTGTATGTGTGTTTATGTTGCTTTTGGCAAGTTATTCATTTGTATTTTTTTTTCTTGCTCTCTGTGTGGTTATCTTTTGAGTTGGTTGGTTTGGAGCTGATGTCCACCTTCGGGGATGCACATAGCATGCATTTCTGAGTATTTTCACCTGAGGCTGCACTTGTTAGAGTCTGTGGATAAATGTATATACATTATTTATACAAATTCAGGGCGAGTGAAAGCAGGTTTAACACATTTACAGACAGGAGGCCAAGCACTGAAAGCCAAGCTCCAAGTGAGGATTGCAATGCTGTGTGAGGGGAATCGAGCTGGCCGCTTGCTCATCTGTGACCAGCATCCTTAATGCTGCGTGTGAACACAGACGGTATTATCTTTACCGCCTCAGCAATTAAATGATCCCTCATATCGGTTGCATCGCAGAAAGAAATTAAAACTAATAGCCTGTTAAAAGTTTGGTATTTACAAAAGGCTCTTAAAAAACCTCTTGGCTTTGTTGCTGAATTTTTTATTTTCTAAAAATGTAGAAAAGAACTAGTGACTGTTCAACAACTTCTTCTTCAGTTTAGAAATTATGTATGTATCTTTAAGAAAACATGAGAAGAGATTAATGAACCTAAGAGAGGGATAGGGAGAGAGAAAGGTCGGCTATAAGGCGGAGAGAAACTCAGGGCGGATCATGTCGTGTAGAGAGAGAAAAGACAAAAAAAATAAATAAAATACTGAATATGAATTGTTTCATTCGCCAAGTCTGTGTATTTACACAAAATTTCACTTGCAGCCAAAGTACAGCTCATTTATCCTTCTCATGTCTAGATTCACATTGTAAAATCCTGCTTTAATGTGAATATTGTGCTGCTGAAGGCGGTTGAGTGCGAGTGAGCAGGACAGCTTTTTAGAATTGAATCGCCTCTGATATAAAACTCTGCATTTGACTTTCAGACTTCAACTGTAGACCATTATTAACCTTCATTCAGTCACTCAATAATGACTAAAGGGTTTCATTTTAAAACATTGTACCATATACTATAGTTGTAAATGATCGGCGATTGCATCCGTTTGCAATATGGTTGCAAAAATTGTTGCAAATGTTGTAATTACAGTAATTTGACAGCGGGGCTTAAGCATGGATAGATGAATACTATTCACATGCAGGAGGTCGTCTTCCAACAGTTTCAACTAACTTCAGTGGCAAAGCACAGGATACTGAACCCAATCTCCCTCCTAGCATGAAACCAGAGTTACCATTTGTGTTGCATTGTTACAATGTAGATAAGTACTGCTTCCCTAAAGTTACTTGAAATGTCCCACTCACCCTTCCCTCTCCTTCATTTAGGAGCTGCCTGCTTCCGAAGTGGATGCCTTGCCACCTGGCTGCAGTCTTCATGTTCCCATGGACCTCGAGTTTTCGGCTTCCTGTTTCCCCCGCAGCCCTTCACCTCAGAAAAGCTACGATCTTGTCCACATAGACTAATCTGGCTGCTGCCGTAATGCTTTTGGTTTTTATGTACTTTTATTTGACATTTGTCTGACCCCCAAATTGTCCTTGATTGTTGCCTCATTTGTACTTCCTTTACAACGCCTTTGATAATAACGTATCGCCTCATGTATGTATTATGATGATCCAAACTGAACAATTAATGATGTGTACATAATGACTTTAAAAATGTTTGTCTTTTTTATGACCAGGAAAACAATGTAATTATTTCTCATTGCTACAGGTACTCACATTGCAATAATATGCATAATTTGAGCATAATTTCACTAAAATAACAAATGAAGTGGAAGTGGGTAGAGGAATTGAGGACCTGGTTTTTTAAGGATATTAATTATTTATTGAGATATGAGGAAAAACTCAGTTAGCCCCAGTGAGAGAAACTCCCCAGGACCAGACGTGATGGGAGCATTCAGAATGCAAAAGGTCAGCAAAAGATGAAAAAAAAGTCAAAGTCAAGCACACAGGAAATAGCACTTAGATTTGTCTGTCTCCATGTGTTGACAGTGTACATGAGCATATAATGCACAAAAGTAGTTGTTGTTTGAATCGTCTGTACAAGTCTGTTTCACAGGTTTTCTACAAAAATGTGTTGTGAAGCAAACGGGTGGATTTTACACCATTTATTATATCTTCTCACTGTCAAGTTACCGAAAACACTTCCTCAGACCATTTATTTGAATTTCTCCAAACAGACTTGTCTTCGGTGTTGGAGCAGGACTGCAGTGATGATACAACAAACATGCAGTAAAAAGCGGGACTTATGCATTGCCACATTAGTGGCTTGTGTTGCCTACATGAGTTGTGGATTTCACTGTATGTTACAATTAGGTCCGTAGGTTTATTATGGATTTTAAATCGCAGGGTAAACATGTGATTGAAGTGCATGCTTTTAGCTTTAATTCAAGGGCTTTAACAAAAGATTTGCATTTACTGTTTAGGAATTACAACTATTTGTTTTTATAAATAGTCTCCTATTTACAGAGGCTCAAACTTTGATGACTGACACACAGCTACACAGCGTGGTGAGGCCTGTTCCTTTGTTATTTTATGACAAATGTACCGGACATAATATCTAAAGTTTAAAGTGTGTTAAATTTTATAGCTTTTCATTAGAATTTTAAGCTTGAGCCAAAAAAGATCGATTAGTGCAAGTGAGAGAGTCCATCGTTGGGCTGACAAAACAAAGTAATGCTATCAGAGAGCAAGCAGCAACTTTAAAAGTGTTCAAATCAACACTGGTTGATTCTTTAAAAGAGTGAATGCACTCAGCAACAGAAAAGGCCTGAAAGACCACAGAACACAACTAACCTGGTTGATGCCAGAATTTTTTTTCCACAGTAATAAAAAAAAACTTCACATCTAAAAAAGACAATATTCTTGAAGATGCAGAAATTCAATTGCGACACCTGAAGGAGGGTTTACAGCAAGGTGCAAACCACTGGTTACAGTCAGGAATGAGAAGGCCGGATGAGACTCTTTCAGAAAACATCTAAAAGACCTGCACACTGTAAAAATATGTGAAGAGATGAAACCAAGTTTAGCTCGTACCAGAATGATGTGAAGAGATAAGTATGGAGACGGAGAGAAACAGCTCACATTATCTGTCAAACATGTTATGGCAGGGCTGTATACGGGTGGCAGTGAAACTGGGTCCATAGCATTTATTGATGATGTGACTGCTGATACAAGTAGCAGGATGAATTTGTGACGTGTACAGGGCGACAGTCTTTGCTTAGATTCAGAAAAACTGGAGGTCGCTGGAGTAAAGGCCTTCTCATAGGAGCCCATCTCATAGGAGGAAGGAAGTCATTGACTGCAAAAGATCGGCATCTGCATATTAAGAACAATCCTTGCATTTGAACTGTTAGCTTAAATTTGAGCCTCTGAAAATTCATGATCAGTTAATGCAAAATTTTTGTTAACTTCCTTGAATTAAAGATGAAAGTCTGCACTTTAATCACGCCTTAATTGTTTGATTTAAAGTCTATACTGTGGTGTACACAAACTACAGAAATTGCACCTTTGTCCAACAAATAATGGACCTAACTGTGTATGAAGTCCAAGGCAGCTGCAGAACCTAAACACTGACGTTGAGAACGTGAAGGAGACGTAAGATTATCTGACCAGAAAACAAAAATAACGACAGATTGTGAAGTTTGTAAATAACTTAATGACTTTTCTGTACATTAAACATGCCGCTTAAAGACTTTAGCTCATTCCATGACTTATTAACAAAATGCTGTAAAGCTTAAAGGAACACAGCACAGGTTGTGTAAGTGTTGGGACAACTACTGTACATATGGAGAAACTTGGCAAGAGAATCATTTAGGCCACCTTTTTTTGTTTGTTTGTTTGTTTTTTTTAAAAGCTGCTTTTTTTTCTTTTTTTTTAACTTGGGACACAATAATAGAAGTCACATCTCACAGGGGAAAGATGCAGTCTTTGGTATAAGAGCAAACTGGACAGAACAATGATGCAGGATGTGAATAAGAAAAGCTAATGTGGCACAGACGTCTTTCACACCTACTCACTTAAATACAATACTTGTTTCAATGTACAGACTTGCGTGAACATTTAAAAGACTAAAAAATTGTGATTTTTCTTTCGTGTTATTTTTCTTTTTTTTTGGGAAAGCCTATAACTTTTGTTCCAAACTTGCATCATCAAACTACTTATGGAAACAAAACCAGAACATGCTACAGTAAACAAATTTATTTCGGCGTGGACACCTTACGTCATGTAACACAAAGATGGAAATATAGCGACGCAATAAATTATCTTCATTATTAAGCGTAACCAGTGACATACTATACATCAAAAATGTCAAAGCACTGTAAATAAACAAAAAAAAAGCAAAAGGCTTTTACAAATAAAAGGTCGGAAGCGAAGGGGAACCCTTACACAGACATCAACGCTTAAAAAACCCTCCCAAAAGAAACAACCGTTTGAATGCCAGCAGACACAGAAATTAACATTTTAAGTGTGATTCCTCCTTGATTTTAGTGTCTCACGACATAATTTAAGTACTGCTCCAAACAAATAAAAAAATAAAACACTATACACACACCAAAGAAAGCAAACCAGAAGGATCTTTTTTTTCATTAATTTCTTTTTTTCTTTTTTCTTTTTTTTAGGAAATCATTGCTTTGCAATTTTATGCTTCATCACAGTTCTCTCCCATTTGACCACATGAATGTAAACAACTGCTGAATTATTCTTTTTTTTTTAATTTTGTACAACATTAATACTTTTTATATATATATATATTTATATATATATTTATATATTTGTACATATTTTCATTCACATCTGCACGGTTAGCTAGCATGGTAATGAAATAAGGCAAGACTCACATAACTGTGACATCACAATGTTTTTTTTTTTCTCTTAAAATACTGATTATTAAGGTATTTGTCATTTCCTTCATCTGTTCTGCAGCAGGCTTTGGTCTTTTGGGACAAAGGCAGGATTGCTCCTCCTCCGTCTCCACAACCACATTTTGTTTTGTTCCAGTTTTAGTGAAATATTAAAAAGGAAGTTTTTTTAATGTTTGCTTTTTCATGGGAAACAGGGCTATAAATACAATTTAAGCTGACATTATTTAATTGAATTTATTTAACACTGGTCTTTCTGAGGTACATAGTCTAACATAACATGGAGAGATGGAATAAGAAAGGAAAACTGCATGGTGACCATGAGGAGCAAATGACTTCAATTACAAGAGAAAAAAAAAAAGACGTCTTCTTCTTATTCACCCATTTAGCATTTTGTTCACTAACAAATTAGACTTTTATTTTCCAACTTCCAGTTCTCCCCTTCCAGTTAGGTCGAGCTGCCACTCGGTTTTTTGTGAGTTAAAAACAACAACAACATAAAACAGACGTGATGGTAGCTGAGAGTCTCTTGCCTGGTTGACAGCTTGTCATTTTGCCCTTACAGTACCAAACAGCAACTAAAAGCCAGTTTTTATTGAGAGAGCGCACGAGAGAGTCATTGACCAAAACAAGCCACTGCTGTAGTCACAAAGCTCTTTTAAAGATGGGCAGTGTTATTCAGCTTCCCTTTTTTTGTCAGCACAGAAAGCCTCTCAACGGCATTACCAGCACTAAAACATTTGTGGGCTCTTGAATTCTTAAAGTTGCAGTCTGATAGTCTTGCTTGTGCAGATGATCAGAAATCATCATGTTGAGTCAAATGCAGATTCTGCTTCAAGTGTTTGTTTTTTTTTCTTTCTTCCTTTCAGCATCGTCTTTTTCTGTCTGTGGTTGAGGAAAAGCGACTCTTCTTTTTTGAGTTTTTATTGTTTCTTTTATTTTCTTTCTACAATAAAGGGATCCAAATGCTGTTTGTGTGTGCACGTCATGAGTCTCTGTGCATGTTTGTCCACTTCAAGTTGTAACTTGAACCACAAAAAAAAGAAAACGAGCTCGATATAAACTCTGCTCCCCATCCTCTAGGTCACCACATAGTCAAGTGTGAGCTGGAGGTTTGGTTTTGGTGAAAGCATTATTTGGAGTTTCTGGACTGCTGCAAAACTGCACAGCTGCACTGCAGGTAGGAAAGTGGCCTCCTAAGCTCTTTTGGCGTGCAGCATTTCAATGAGCAGGTTGTTGCAGGGCACGTCGCCGTTCAGGTGTTTGTAGTAAAGGTATTCTTCGGCCTGCAGGCTGATGGCTCGTATCTCGGGTAGCCGAAGGAGCAGCTGGCCAAACTTGTCCGTTTGCTGCGGGTAGTTACACATGACGTAGTCCAGCAGCGCTGCGTTGACCTGCTCCTGGACGCTCTCTACCAGGTGAAAATTCTCCAGGTTCTTCACATCTACGGGAAGGAGCAAGAGAAAGGTTAGTAAAAGTCAGGCTCCACAGGAAATGTGGGTCAGCATGAGAACAGTTGAGGGAACTCGAAACCAAACAGACTGTTTCACTTTAAAATAATCCACAGGGTTCATATTACAGACACATAGATTAGTATTCTCGTTTATGAAGTTGAGTTCTTTGGTTGATGCGTATTTTCACGTGGCTCAAAATCCACTGCATGATGGCGTATCCCTCCCTCCTCTTCTTTTTTCCTCTTAATCGTCTTCTGGGACTACAGTGTAGAGGGAGTCAGGTAAAGGCAACAAAAAAAGAAGGTTCTTCTCCTGAGACACAAATTCCCCAAGAGCCCATGAATTATGCAGGGGAGAGTTGTAGTCGCATTAGCACCAGAGCTGCTCCTTAACCTAACGCTTTCACCACACTTTTGTTCCAGATCAAAACAATTGTGTTCCAGTTATTTTATTTTATTTTATTTTAAATGTGCAGATAAGAGTTTGCAAAAGCATCAATCTGATGAATAGTAACACAAACCGTAAATAAAAGAGTAGGGATCATGTGCGGGAATCCATCTTGAAAGAAAACCTCTTTTTTTCACCATTAATTCCTCGTGCAAAATACATTCTGCATCTAAAACCCTACCTTTCTGCGCAGCTATAAGCACTTTTCCTTGACAATAATAAGCTCACTGGGGGTTTAAGCAGATTATTGCAAGACAAGACAAAAAAATTTGCTAAATGGATAATGGTGAACCAGAGCGCTGTGTGTACTTGTCATGATTATGAAGCACAGGGCTGCAGAATATTTAATCAGGTAGCAGCTCTGTGTGTGCGTGTGTGATCTTTTATTAATCTGTTTGACCCCGGGTCGAGTGTGCTCGCAGTGGGCTAATGTGGAATGACAGAGTCTGTGTATAGTTGACACCTCCGGACCAGCACTCACGCACACACTAAAATATACCACCCTTCCGAGTTAATCTCTCAAACACACACACGCACGCACCCGCACTAATCCATGGAAATACACATAATATTTCTTTCTTTCTCACACAGTACCCTCTTCCCACACACATACAAACTTACTCACGCACACATGCACCCCATCCACCCACCTAGAGCATTAGGAGGAAGGAGGGGGAGATAAATCAGCAGCTAATGAGGTCTAGAGAATGAGAAGCAGGTCCTTCAAGGCACTTCCATCTATGATGCACTCTACCATGCTATTGCAATCTGTATGTGTATGTGTGTGTCTGCCTGTTCATGTGTTGCTTGTGTGTGTGCCAGCATGTAGTGTGTTGATGCTCACCCTGACCTCTGAGTGACACGACGGGGGGCTAAATAAGGCCAAGAGGAGGGCAGGAAAAGGGGGAGGGGTGTGGCCTGTGACAAAGGAGCCTCCAAACAAACATGACATGTGCTTTTTCCTGCTGCCACTCAGCTGTCTGACCCCACTCAGACTCCAGCACAGGCTTTCACACCACCGACACCTCAGAGAGGCCTTTATGTAGCCTTACATAAGCCAGCCCAGTAGACTGCTGAGTGTGCTTTAAGCGTTTCCATATAGACGTCCTACGCAGGTCAACGAGCAAAAGAAAAACTCTTCTTCTTCTTCTTCTTCTTTTTTTTTTTAAATCTACGAATGAAACCATTTAAACGTGGGAAAAAGTGAAGTTTATGAGTCGCTCAGAAAGTTTGGAAAAAAAAATGCAGAAATTACTCAAAGTACTACTGTTTTGGATTTTGTTGTTTATATCAAGTTGACTGTTATGTGTTATGCCTCGTAACAAATGAGCATGCACTACAAAGAGGAATAACATCAAGACTCAGCGTCTGTGGCGTCCACCTATCCATGGACTACAGACGGACATAGCTGCATCTCTTCTTCTAGGCAACATATGAACATATTTTATTTATGTTCGTTTAATCATTTATTTTTTATTAAAGTTTGTCAGCATAAAGGAAACAAAACTGAACCTACTGGAATCTTTTTATAGAATAGACATATTTTGAATTTGAAGACATTTGGCATTATAGCATCAAAAAATCATTGAAAACTACCTTTATCCTGGACATACTATGTGTCTAATAACTTCTGTTGCAGAATGACTGTAGCTTTATTGCTAGCCATCCTCTCCAACCACTGAATACTACGCATACATCAAAGAGCAGAATCAAATTTCAATTGAAAATAAAGATTTTTTGGGGGCATATTATGTAAGAATAAATGTTTTCTGCAGTGCGAACACTATAACAACACCACATGCTGGTATGTCAGAGTGTCTTCTGAGTCTCAGCAGAGGCATGCCAGGTATTAGCACGCTTTCTCAGAAAGATTTGTCTGTTTTGTGTGTGACTGCTTTGGTTAGATGTGTGCGTGTGTGGATGTTGTGGAGAAAAACTATAGAGAATAAGGATCCAGTGTCTCTGTCAAGCTAATTAGGCAAAAGTGAGGCAATAAGACAGCATTTTAATTGCTAATTATTAGCAGAGCCTCCTTTGAACATATAATGAATCGGGGCTTCTAAAAAAAAGGGGGGGGGGAGGAAAAGGCACAAATGACAATAGCTTAATATTGATTCTCTATTGGAAAAAACAGTGGAAAAAAAGGAAAAAAAACAAGGTTTAAGAGTCATTTGTTTTAATTCTGCTGCTAAACAAATCAGAAAATTGAAGAGCTACTTTCGGCTGCTCCCTTAGTCACAAGAGGCCTCCGCAGCAGGTAGCGCTGCATATTTGATTTGGCAGACCCTTCCTGACACGACACCAAAGGGATTTGCGCCTCTTTGCGGCTTGAACTAGGGATCTTTTGCTGCTTACGTGATTGTATATGAAGCCACTAAGGCAGAAAAGTGAACTCAGAGTAATTTGGCCATTCAGAAGCACGAATGTGATGAATTAAAACAAGCAGCAAATAAACAATTGATCAGTGATTCCCAGACAGTGGCAGGTTGGAGTATTAAATGTGCTAAGCACTCGCTGCTCTTCCGTCAGTGCCCCCCCTCATCCCCCCTCCCCTCTCTCTCTCCCTCTCTCCATCTCATCCTTCAGTCACTGTGGGACTAATTATCAACTTTTTTTCACATAAAACAGCCACAGTTCGTTGCAGTGCCGCGTCCGAATACTCAAAAGGAAACCCCGAGGTCCCGCGGAATACATTGTTTCATTTGACGGCCGATCATGCTGAAGCCAGCGACCTAATGCAAGAACACGCACACACACACACACAGATTAATTCTCTCTTTCACAGAACCCCTGAAATCTCCGCTGTGCTTTTTAATTAGACTGGATCTGCTGTGTGCTGTGAGTGTATGTCTCTGCGTGTGCTTTTACACTCTTTCACCGACCCTTACAATCAACCTGCTCCAGGGACACACACACACACACACACACACACACACATACACACACACACACAGAAACTGCACATTCAGTCATGCACATACTTGCTCCATTATTTTACTGGGATCACAGAGATGCCTCACAGAGTGGACAATGTGTTGTGAAAAATATGACCAGAAAAATAAAAACAACACATACACTTACTCACTCCGAGGGTTTTCTTAATTCTGTGATTTTACTCAGACTATTTTCGCATTGTGTTCATCGGTAACAGGTCGCTGTCAATAAGATTCTTATCAGCCAAGTCTGTTGTTTAAATAGTAACCGCAGCATGTGGTGCCTGCTGTGGTTATTTGGGCATCTGACATCCCTCATTGGCCGAACTTCAGTTTTGGGTGGGGCTAAAGTCAGCTGTGATTACTTGCTAGCTGAGAGCTGGCCAGTCATTTAACCCCGCACATATTAGACAAAAGTGTTGCTGTGTTTGTTAATAAAGTTCAAAAGATAGTGACACATCATGTTTCATAAAAGATAAGAATCTTAAATACTAAATACTAAGTTTAGATTAAACTAGCACCTGTTTTATGAAGGCCCTGCTATGTGGCCAGCAGTTATCACGGGGCAAAACAACACCAAGTCCTCTCGCATTACACTTTAAGGGCCTCGATCAATAAACCTCTGAGTCACGTGCTGCCCATACACACAGCCTTTCAAAACTTCACAACATGTGTTTTCTGCCGGGTCCAAAAACAACACATAAAACTGGTGGGTCATAAATAGTTATTGAGGGAACTGCTGTCAGTAAAACTTGTCCAATTAAATGCGAGTGGAAGACAAACTCGTTACTTCCTGCATAGGCGGGAATTAGGTGGCTCGGCTCTTCCGAGGTGCTCTCAAAGGCATTTATACGAGCCGATCAAAGCTGGAGGACCTTTTACTACAGCGAGGAGCTGAACATGCCTCCCCGCTAACTCCTCTTTATTGCACCCTACTGGACTGTTATCAAGTTGAAGCCGTCCACAGCTACTTTTTCCACTGTTAATCTGCCTTACAGCTTGGCTCCAATCAGAGATGGGGGCGTTGACAGACGAGAAACCAGTGACCTTTGACTCTGAGAGAAAATATGAGGACTAATGACTTACTAACTATCACAAGTGAAGTGTTGCACGATCACTGGGAGAACTCTACTGTGTCTGTGTTTAAAACACACAGGGCAGCAAAGGCAATCAAAGCAAATAAGAGCCACAGGGCAGGGAGCATTGGCCGAGCAGTTAGCGCTAGCACTTAAGTAGCCTATTAACAGAGTTTTGTTGCTCTGCCCTGAAACATAATCTTTGATGAAAAACATTTTGTTTTACCCCCATTAGCCTCACAGCACCGTATAGTCACAGAGTACACAAACATACATGCTACAGATGCATACACTCACCTAGCTCCTATCAACGCTGCACTAACAACATTTCATGTGGAAGTGCATGTGTGTGTGTGTGTGTGTGTTGTTTCTTTTACAGGATGCTCTCCTTCCCCATTAGAGTATTACATCTATTTGTGCTTGCCAGAAAACAGGTTCCCCTGCTCCTTGGAGCTCTCAGCTACCTTGTTTTCCTCCAAGTCCCGTTTGGGGAATTCCCTTCTCGATATGAAGCCTCCACCTTAGAGGCGAGTGAAAAAATAATGGAGGTAAACTGCAGATATATGTCTCTTAACATTTAATGGGGGAATCTTTGAAACCTGATACTCCAAAGGCTAAAAGGATAACTAGTATCACAACAATCTGATCACAGAATGTAAGATGAGGATGTGGAGGAATGTATCTATTGTCTGCTTTAGGAACGGAAATTGATCGCAGACAAAAACATTAAACTATGATATAAACCGTGGTGGTTAAGGCAGATAAAAATATAGAAAAACCACAAAAAATGTGGTTGTGACATAGTATGCAAATCTTCCAGGAGGTGGGTACATACATAGATGAGCATGATTTAGCCAGCTACATGTTTTTGTGATGTTTCTACCAAATTATGACCTTACCCTCTGGAGATGATGGTAGCAATGGAGACTCATCAGACCTGGCAACTTTCTTCCAATTCTCTATTGGCCAGTTTATGGGTGAGCACCAGCGAACCGTAGTTTTCTGTTCTTAACTGCACCTTGTGGTCTTCCGCTACAGCAGCCCACCTGCTTCAAGGTTCAGAGATGCTCTTCTACATACCTTGGTCATTGTTTTATTGTAGCGTTGTTCCCTCACAATATAAAGCGCCTTGAGTTAGCTGCTGTCGCCATTTGTTGCGATATGAATAAAACTGAATTGAACCGAATTGAATTGATGCTCAGTTTGAACTTTGATTGCTGTGATGTAACTGGCTGTGGTTTGCATTAATTAACATTCGAACAGATGTGAGTGTACACTTTGGTTTGTGTAGTGTTAGGCTCATTTGTAAACACAAAATATGATTTATCTTTCTAGGTGTAGTAAAAATTGACTATTGAACATCATTCAGGCTTGAAAGGGAAATCTGAAACAAACATATACCCGCTGGTACTGCACCACGATGACCAAGTTGACTTAACTTTTTCTTTTATATTTATTCAAATCTTGGCATCACTGGATGTATACTTTATACTCGGGTCTAAGAAAGGTCTCATTAATCTCTGAGCAGTGACCCTTTATCCTAAGTAGTGACCATTATTTCACCAGCATAGGTGTAGCTACATACTGTAGCTACATGCCCTTAAGCTAGCATAAAGCCCAATATCCAGAGGCCAAATTTCCTTTGTGCCTGCAATGAATAATAACTGTCTCACAGTTTCTGAAAACAGGCCACCAATGGGAACATGCTGTTGTCAGCTTGTCAGAAGAAAGCATTAAGGCTCAATTTGCCCACCGACTCATCAAACCCTCACTTTCTCCTCTCCAGGGGCCAAATGCCATGCGGCTGTAAAAGAGAATTAAGCAGCTCCGGTCCAGTTGGGAATATATTAAGTCAGATCTAAACCTCAGCTGACAACAATGCTATTGTTGTTAAGCTAAACAGGTAGCGGCTGCTTGAGTTCTGTCGCCCAAGGATGGGTCGGCGGGCTCGGCGGGGTGATGGAGAGAGGTCGAGAGATATTGAAAGGGAGAGAAATGCGCCTAAGGTCTGATAAAATAAATAAGAGAAAAGGTGCTCGGAGCAGGAAGGAGACAAGCTTTTCTCATTGCCTATGCTGGCTGGAAGGTGCTGGGGATTTATCTTGAGGTGAAGGGGAAAGCAAATTTACGCCCTGAATCAGTAGGTTCTGTCTGTGGCTGCATTAGTAAGGGTTCCAACAGATGGGCACAGCCAGGGAGATTAATATCAGTGGATAGTTAAGACTTGTCTATATAGAATGTTGTGTGGCTATTACAAGAAGTCATACACCCCCAAATAAATATGTCCACAAGATGAGTTTGTTGGACATGTTAACGATCATATGGTTAAATCAGATGAAAAAATAAATAACTGCGAGATGAGTCAGTAATGAAAATAATCCTTACTTGCATTTCTAACATGCTTCAGACCTGCTGGGGTAAAAATTATATTGCTGGGGAAGAAAAAAATCACATTGTCTCAGCATTATGAAAATCCATTTGCCAGAGGGATACTAAGAGACTTGAATCAGCAATGAACCTGGTGCTTAGCCCTCTGTGGTCCCTCCAGTCCTCCCCACCTCTGCTCCTTATTGCCCCCC
>VUQR01003394.1:30903-41989 GCA_015108515.1 Hemichromis elongatus
AAAACATTTAATCACTGTCTCCGGTTGCACACAGACACACAGACTAAAGCATGAACACACATATCATCTTAAAGCTCTGCTGTTCTGTGACAGAAGTATCTTGTAACTACATTGTCCATAGACACACACACACGCCCACACACACGCCCACACCAGAACAGAAGCTCAGAGAGCAAAGGGTATATAGTCCTTTAGCAGCCACCTGACCACCATATAGCTTACCAAAAAGTTTAAAGGCATGCCTCTGCACTATACATATTCACAGAGGGATGCAGAGACTGATAATCCACATACCAGGCAGTGTTGTGATGCCAGCGAGCTCCGTTTGTAATATCAGCCCGGTAGGTGAATGCAGAGGATTATTACTGCTCCTAGTCTACTCAGCATTTTTCATGCAAAGTCACACGCTTGCAAGTTTAGAGTCCTTGCCATTGTCTAATCCAGACTTTTGATAGAAAGTAGTTCACTGATGGAAACTACGGGTTTCATTTAATGGGCTTTCCGAATAACTCAGCGCGTCATCCCTTTTATCTGTCTTCAATCATTACAACTCTGTGCTCACACCTTTTTTGCATAAAGTAATGATTGTCTAGTGTGTTACACTAATGACACATCATGAGCTATACAAGGATCATAAATGTCTCGTCGTAAAGATTTTTTTCTTTTCTTTTTACACAATAACTGCACCGATGTAGTGTGTAGCTCCTTCTGAGATATTGATCGAAAGAGTGAATGGCTTTACAACTTTACAAATGATTGACAAGGCTGGTGTGTGTTAAGCTTGGGGCCCAACTGATTACATTTGTATTACTGAACACTTGACTGGCAATAGAATTAAAGACTGAGAGGCCACTCCTTTGGCCTAGATCTCATTGCGTGTCTTTGCGCACGTTTTCTTGTTTTTGTGTGTCAGTGCTACACGTGACGGTTACATGGTCTCTTTATGTAACCAAAAACATGCCAGTTATTGGGAAAGCTTGACATTTAAGTAATTTTACTTTATGACAGTAGTAGTCAATCTGGTGTGAACCCTCAGTGCACTGACAGACACACAAACACACACACAATGACCACAGTCCTCGTCTAGCAGCACTGTTATGCTGTATTATGAGTAAAATATTGATGCTTCTTCGATTCCTAGGACCAGCTCTGTTTTGTTGACTATTTGTCTTTCTTATTGTATGGCGCTCTGGGGGTTATGCTTTGTGACTCCAGAAAATATCACATTGTTTTAACTCATTATAACCACATGACAAGTATGAAAAGTTGGCTGCTCTGATAGTCTAAAGTCGGCATGATGAGATTCTGCGGAATAAAACCAACAGGTCCTCTAAACCAGTTATTAGACCGAATAAAATCACTGCCAGGGACTAGATGATGCTTGAATCAAGAGACGGATTATTTGATGCACTCTGGTGTATGCACAATTTGTTCTCCGAGTCTGTTTTTCTTGACTAATGTGAGCCTGTTCTCCGCAGGGCCCCAGATAGCCCAGGTCTGTCTCCCCTACCCCAAACAGACATCCCTCAGTCTTTAATTGGAGACGAGTAGCAGCCCTGCTAGCGCAGCGTTGGGACCTGAGCTGCGGCCACTGAGAATGCATTAGCATTAGCATTGCAGCGGACCGACCTGTACATAATGATAACCTGAAGCTCTGCCCACTGGGAGCAGCTCCTGTTCACGCCACACATGCAAGTACACACCAGCACACGCTCCCTTCCCCCTTCTACCCTATACACGCAGCCACGTAAACAAGCAAGTGTAATGCAGCCCCAGTGGTGGGCTGCTCGACGATCAGAGGAAGGTGGGGTGGAGAGAGAAAAAAATCAGTTGCCGCCGTTCGGCTGAAAAGTGTGTGTAATGAACTTGAGTTCCATTGATCGGGACTGAGAGTACAGAACCAGGGGCTGTTTGTCCCAGAAGGGCTGCCATACCGTTGCTCAGTAGCCCCTCATAAATGTTTGAGAGGCCTCAGCCGCTCCAGATCCACCCTACCCGGGCTTAGAGTCTCTGTTACAACACACTTATCCAGGTTGATACCGATGATGGATGGATGGTGGTTGAGGGGATCATCCAATATTTTAACTTGATGACTTTCAGTTAGTGTACTCTACAAGTGAATCATGCTGATGGTAGTGTTAGAGATGATTTTTTCAAGCAGAGAAGAATATAAGACAAAAACTTTGTGCGTAGACCTGGAACTAAGTTGAGCGTAGAGGTTAATATTTGAAATGATTCGCTAATTATGTTGGCATGCTATACCATCCTATGTTTTACCTCAAAGCTCTAAGGCCCTCAACTGGCCGCTAGAAGCTCCCGTATGCTATAGACACGATTGATATCACTGCAGATATCACTTAGAAAACACCTGATGTGCTCGGCCGACCATCCATGCCTCCTTTTGACTGCTAAGTATCAGCTGGCAGGAGGTCCTCCGCGTTATGCAGCAGGTAATAAAAGTTGAACATTGATTTTCTGTAGCAGCTTGTAACTGTTAATGTTGAGACATCAATAGCCAAAGCAAAGCGCTGGTACCTTAATAGGAGGCCGAGAATGTGGAGGGCGCGAGCAGAAGCTGACTCTAAATCACAGAATCTATCCTTGCCGATCGATAGGACAGTAACTGCAAGTGTCCCTCTGCTTTCCTAATGTTTTATAATAAACTGACAGCCTGTAATAAGACCAAGGGAGAGGGAGAATGAGAAGGAGGGAGAAGGGAGGAGGGAGAGATAGAGGGGAACAGTTTCTCCATAGCCTATCTTGCCTTAAATCACCCCACATGGGAGTGCAGGAGAGAAACACTGGGTAAGGTAGAAGGGTGAATTTTTTTTTTTCTGGTTAAAAAAACCCACTTTTACAGGAGCATTTGTCTGGTTGTGCTCACTGCTAGAGTAGTTAGTGAGTGTATTGATGGAGGGGAGCAGAAGTTCAGGGGATATGTCCTGAATTGCTTTGGCAGGGCAGTGAGTCAAAGTGCATTAAATTCTGCTGCCACCTTACAAGTCATCATATTCAGGAAGAAGTGAAGGGCTGGGCTGCACACATTATGATTTTACATTCAGGGAGATCTAACTACTTTTGAAACACTACTGGTACAGTAGATGATGAGAGAGCTTTCTTTACTATGCCATTGCAATGAGGCTGCTGCTTTGCTAAGTTTTTGAAGCTTATTTTTCAAAATAAAAGTGCTGCTACAAGGAAAATTTGAAGCTATACATCATATAAGGATATTTATATTACATGTGGGACAAAAACTGTACTGAATGAATAATAAAAGAAATGTGCTAAAATTATGAAATGTTTCTAGTTTCACATTTTAAATCGCAAACACAGTAGCTCATAAAAACAGCAAATGTAAAGCTAATGTAATCTGAATTATTAGCTGAAATCCTTAAAATGCTGTCCTTAAAAATGATCCTGTCTCCTTCCCCTTACCCTCACTTGGTCACAGCAGATAGCCTATCTACCCCTGAACTTGGTTCTGCTGGAGCCTTCTTCCTGTTAAAAGGGAGTTTTTCCTTCCCACTGTCGCCAAGCACTTGCTCATTACTCTGATTATTCAGGTTTTCCCTTCAAAACTCTCTTACACGTTCACCACCTTTAAGTCAATGTTACACTGCATTCAGTAGTTTTTACACACACTGGATGTGTTGTCATTGCTCCATAAACTTTTACACATGCATTTGAATTGTTGCAGTCTCTCTTTTCTATAAATTATTTATTTTTAAAACAATAGAAGACATCATTCAAACCCAACATTTTTTGAGGGGGTAGTTTAATGCAAGAAAGTTGTTGCAGCAATCTACTTCTTCTGCCATCTGTGAATCTCTGCTACCACATTAATTATAATACATTGCAGGGATGGCTAGGGAGTTGGACCTATTCACATGTAACCAGCTAGTAAAAACTGGGAGGTGCATGAACAGCCAAATAGGCACAAAATGACCCCATGTGGGTTTGCTGTCTGTGGTGCCGTGTGCAACAGCATAAAATAATAAAATCATGGCACGAACTCAAGAACATACTCTGCTTTAGGCCTGGGCTAGAGTTAAGCAGTGGACTGTTTGTATTTACTGTATGATAAATCTCCCTGTTTAACGGTGTCAACATAAGTGTTTTATAATTTTCTGAAATAATGGAAATAAACCTATAAGACACAGACTTAGTGATAAATTAAGGACTGGTTTGAGATGATCCGAGTGGAGATGTTGAAAACTGAAAAGTAGAATGCACCCAAATGGAGATATATGGCTGAGCGTTAAAACGGGGTTTAGTGATGAGAGACACTGATTCTCACTCTGCCAACCACCACCACCAAAACTCACTGTAACTTCTGCCTAATGACAACAGCCTGCAGTATTGCCAGGTTATAGTGGTGGGCTGGAGCTTTTATTGCTTGATAAAGTCTGAAAGCCTTTTAGACAGCCTCATTACATGGAATTCCCTACAAAGTGGCTGCAACCATCAGGAGCTGACTGCTCACCATGTTAGATTTCTTAGGATAAAATTGACAGAAAATATACAGAAGGATTAGGTTCATTGCTTTAGGGCACACTCCCACCTACTCCTAATAAGAAGAAAGAAAATGAAAGAAAAGTCAGGACACTCAAACATGATTAGCTGGATTTGGCTCTGTCGGAAACCAAGTTTGAACAACTTTTTTTTTTTTTTTCCATTTTTTTGTTTGTTTCCTGCATCAGAATGATGCCTGGAGAAAACAGAGGGAGGGTAAAAAGATTTGTTTGAAAGGTAGATGAGAGTCCAATACTTTTCAATCAGCACATGTTTGCCGAGCACTCCACCAAGCTGCAAAACAAAGTGATGAAAAAGGACTAGATGCAGCCGCTCAGTGCATGGACTGCGCTTTATGAACCTTATACGTATATAAGGTTCAATCACTACTATTGCATTTGACATTACTGCTGTCAATGGACCAATCCAGTGACTGAAACTAATTTATGGGACGCAAACATTTGTCAAAGCTGTCTGCACCGCCATGAACACATACACTATGAGGCACCAGTTATGCCACATTTCAAACACATGCATCTCATACCATCCAGCTCTTTTCTCGTGGAAAAAAACCCCACTAGTGTGATGAAATCACATCTGACCTGTAATACTTCACACATGAAACTGCCTGTATGAATTCTATCATATGACAGCAACCATGCCCGATTTGTTGGTACCTTTCTTTGTTTTTTTGGTGTTTTTAGAGGGCAAAAAACATAAAAAAGAGTGTTTAAGAATATTAAAATGAACAGCTTAAAATAATTATAAAAGTAAACAAGATGAAAGAAAAGTCTGACACTTCATATAAATAAGGTTTCTGCTCCAACAACTACAAAAGATTTTCTTCTTTGTTGGAATTCAAAAAATTAATTTATCAAAGTTTACTTTTATGTATTATATTTTGCATTTGTTTGGTTCTTTTTCAAAATGAGACCAGTGTGTTCACTTAATGATGCGTTCCTTAGTAGATGCACATCATGGACCCAAGAACAAAGACTTGCACACTGGTCATCTTTCGTCTGGGAAAGCCTGAAGTCACACAGTCCACATTTGGCTGCGAAGCTTGTTCAGGCTATTGTAAATTCATGTCTTAGACATTGCAATGTGCGTTATCTAACTCAGGGAAACTCTTCTAGCCAGTCATGCCAACAGGTTATTCTCTGACAAACAGTTCTAAGTTGACATCAGGGTACATGGTATTTGTGTTTCCACAAGCGTAGCCATAAAAATGAGCAACCTAAATGAGGTAAAGTGTACATCTACTGCAGTCCCAGTTTGCCTAACCCAGTTTCAGCATGCAGCAGACCAGCTGTCAGGACGTTTGAGCGATTGCGCAATGGGCTGCCATGTCCTCAAAAGTCTTAACAAATGATTAACCTATTTAATTACTTAGTGACAGCAAATGTATTGCAATGGACAAGAAGAGGAAAATAGAGATAAAATTTACATTATGTAATTCTTCAATCAGATTAAAAATCCAACACTGGAATAAAAATGGACAAAGCCATGAGTCAAATGGCTCAACTTAGGTGTATGGTGTCACTGGATAAACTGTTAAATAAAGTCTAAAATCTGTTGGATAATGACTAAACATTGGAGTTACCAAAATCAGGGAAAACCCCCAAACATGATGTCGTAAAGACGCCTCTTGTATTTATACTACAGTAGTGTGAATAATGTGTGCCATTCATAATATTAGCAGTCTTAATAGATAAAGTGGGGACTTTGTTTCTTTTCTATTTTTACACATGTGGGTTTTGTTGTTTCTTTTAAGTTATCAGTTCCAGCATTTTTTTTCCTAGTGTTTGCTTTACGATTGCCACATGTACACAGGGCAAAGTTTTAACAGATTACGCAGATTACATTTCGTTGTTTTACTGTTACTTTTTTGTGCGTTACGGTTAAACAATTCTGTTTTTATTCTCATTATTTATTAATTGAATTATCTGTGTATGCACTGGCTCGTCCAGACAACAGGAAACCAGAGCCATATTTTGTGTTCAGTGAAGACGAGGACATAATAACAGATGCAAACACTAACTGTACTTTATTCGTGTATTGATCAGGCCAAAGGTACACATCATGCTCCATTCTGTTGACTTGTAGCCAAGCTCAAAGTTTGGCTCCAAAAAGGAAAAAATAAATATCTGTTAAACTTTGTTAGATTTGACATTATTAAACACAAATTACTGGGCGTGCGCTATTAAATGGCTCAGTAGAATAAACGTTGAACTGTCACTGCTTCTCAGTGTTAATCAATTCCTGAATGAATTTTAAATGACTGGATTCTTTTCAGGAAATGAATATTTGCCATGTTTTATGGGCATGTGAGTGTGTGTGTGTACGTGTGCGTGTAAGGGGGCATGCGTTAGCCAGCTCCCCTGCTCACTGGCCGGGGATCAGTGCATTGATTGTGAGCAGCCTCGGCTGTTGCTTAATTAGGATGTACCTGTCTGGGAATTATATCTTTTTTTCTCTCTCATTGTGCGAGGAAACAAATATGATAAAGAAAAACAGAGAGGGAGAGAAACTTGTCTGTTTCCATCAAGGTTAATCACGTTTTCTGCTTTTGTGTTGCTGTCAGCAGATTGGTGTCTGACCTCGCAGCGCAAAAAAACAAAAAAACAAAAAACAGGGAAAAAAATGTTTTGTGTGGCACACAAAACATGCTAATGAAAGCTGTTTCATTGTATGGGGACGGGGTGACGGGGTGTTGATGGGCTGTAAAAAGTGGAATTCAAATGGCGCGGATGGTTAAAAGCAGTACGGTCGAATGGAAAAATCTGCCTTAATACTTGTAATTTTAAATAAATTAAAATTATTTTAAAATAACTTCACTATCAAAGCAGTTATGAGATACTATTAGATATTAAATTAACTTATATGTTATTTTTTAAGTTTAATCCATCTACATTTTCATTGTTTATGATGTTAGTCGTGTTTTAGGGACAGAAAAGTGGTGCAGTGAAAGTGGGGTGAGGAAGTAAAGAAATAAATAGTGGATTAAGATGAATGAGGACCAATGGAGGTGGATGTGGTGATAGAGTAGTGATAGATTGAGCTGTGCAAAGATGGATGTTAAAAAAAACCAGAGAGAAAGGGCAGAGAGACAATACAGGGGGCTGGATGGATGGAGAGGGGTGAAGGGTGGGGAAGACTTGATGGGTGGGTGTCTCTAAACTCCAATCTCAGCGACTGACTAATTGCTTGACAAACGGCTAATGTGTTGAGCTGCTGAGGCAGCTCTTGAATCACTGGCTGCCCTGTCTTGGTTTCTTATGAATGGACAACGCTGCTCGTTTCTGATCACTTTAAGAACCACCAAGTTTACTTTAACAGAGGACACAGAAGCAGCATTGGTCTGCATCACTTAAAAAGACTACAAATATGTATATTTGTAGTTACACAATGCCTGAAAGAAAAACAAAAGTTTTTTTTTTTTTAATGGCAAAACCAGCATCTATTTTAGACACTTAATAGCTGAGCCCATTTAGCTTTTATTTGGCTGTTTTTAAAATTTTCTTTTTATTTCATTTGTTCCGTTTCTGAAAAATACAAACATGCAAATAATGAAAAAACAAACAAACAAACAAAACAAAACAATCGGCTGCACTCATGTTTAATAGATAAATAAAATAACCAATAAAAGGTTGTATTGCACAGAAAGTGAAATTATGCATGATATACTGATCAATAGAAACTATTTTGAGCAACATAATGACTGATGAGCACAGTTACACATTTTCAGCACTTTACCGCCCGTGTTCCTGCTGAATGCTGCAGTATGAGGACATTATTTAGGGCTACAGGTATGTCCACAAATGCACTCTCTCCACTGGGACCATTTATCACCCTGCGCCGGTCTGGCAGGTACTCTGGTTCTCCTCTCAGTTCACAAGGATTAGCAGCACGTGTCTCACTGAATTACAGCTGATGAGGTCTGACCCACTAACCTGGGTTAACTGGTTGCTGGGTGAGCACTTTGTGACTCTGTCTCTGTATCTGCTTTCCAAGTTTGGAAACTACACATGATGAACCAGAAACACATCGAGTGTTTAGTATATAAGCTGATCATTTTTCCAGGTTTCAAACTTAAAGTAGGCTCTGCTTTGTTCTCAAAATAAAATCTCTTTCCTCCGTAACTGAGGCTGAATCTAGTAACAGAGCCACAGCAGCAGGAAGTCAGTGTCCTGTAAATACAAAGAGGAGGCCTTTTATTTTTACTCAGCCTGAATTCAAACCTGTCCCTTCACCTCTGGTAATGCTCTGTAACCCACACAGCCTGTCAGTCTTTCTGTTAGGTCTTTAAGTCTATTAAAGGAAATCAAAGGCCCATTAACAGTTTCTTGACACTGGACGACTCGTAGTAATCCTTCTCCGAACTCTGATCCAGTCGGCCCTCAAACTCTCGCTGCCATTACGTGTGTCCTCTGCTCAGTGCCCGAGACATACAATCATTGCTCACAGTCCTACAAACACTTAGGAGATCAATGATCTCAGAGTGATAATCTCCTCCTTGATAGAGGGTAAAAGCCTTCACCGAAGACAGGGAGTGACGGGGGAAAGTGAGAGACAGTGATAGAAAGAGATAAAATAAAGCAATAAACAAAAAGAAAGCAAACAGGAAGTACAACAAGCATACATACAGATCATGACAAGTGTCTCCTCTCAGCTGAGTTGACATCTATATCTCTGTTTTTATTGACAACTGGCTTAACTAAAAGCTCCTCTGCCAGGGAGAGAAAGACTGACTGCCCATGTACAGAAAGCGAGGGGGAATGACTCACATGGGAAATCAGTGTAATTCAGCTATGCTTAGAGTTACCAAATGCCAAACAAGCCCTCTCCTCTAAAACTCCCAGACAACTAAACTATTTCTCCAATTACCGAATAACCAAAACCCAGTGTCTCGCTTTTACTTTCCATCTTGTTGCACAAAAAGACATTTAAAATACTGCACTGCATGCCATGTTGGCATTGGCTGTCAACTCTAAGGTGTGGGGCTCTAATGATAATCATAGCAGCAATGCATTGATAGCAGCGGTAATAGCAGCAGTAGCAATCATGATAGCAGTATCTGTGATAGCAGACGCAAAGCAGTACAAACAAACCTATAGAAGCCACTTTATTAGTTTTGTAAAAAGCTGCCGTGCCACAGAAACACATGTGTATTTACCAGGCTTAATCCCGTACCCTTGTTTTCATGATTTAACATGCTTATTTAAATGCACGCTAATGTTGTGTGTGCTAAATAAGTAGAGCCACGGTGTTAAAGTAGTGCAAACAGTCGTTCCCAGTCCCAAACCTGTCGTAATGAACACATCCCTTTTAAATTAGAGATTAAAGTGACCAGTAGTAGAGATTAAATTAGGCTAATAAAGAAGAGTCTAATCTTTTAGTTCAGCAGTCAGTATACATCTACTTTTATGCCTCATTTCCCTACAACCCTTATTAACTGGCTGTGCTGGTAGGGCACAGACAGCTTTGTTGCAGGTTAATTTGACCCTTCTCATAATGTGTTTTGATATATAAATATACATACAGCGGCTGTACCACTACCGCTGCTACGTGCATTATGCACATTAATTCCCCAAAGTAAACATATCTGTATCTCAGCCTTCTTACAGCCAATTACATACTCAGTTTCAGCTGTATGTGATATTAATCACATAATGTAATCTCCCGGCTCTACGTAGCTCGGGCCTCTCTCCTCCCCTCATCCCCACCAACACCACGTCTGCTAACGCCGATCCCCTCAGCCAGCTCTACGGCGTCTGTGCCGGGCTTCTTTTACGGGAGGCCTGGGCAACGCCGGAGAACAGGCACTGCCGGGGGCGATACACATCCCTCAGGTGGGCCTTTCATTATGGATGATGTTTCTGCCAAATTATTTAGACCCTGAGCCCCAGCAACATCCCCACCCTATAAAAAACTGAAACAAACACATGCATGCACACAGATGTGTACCCATGCACACACACACAAACTCGAGTCCCCCTGCATTCCCTGTCTCTTACTTTAGAAATGCGCACAAACATTAATTCCTCCTGATCGCATATGTACGCATGTGTGTATGTACAGTTCATTAGTGCTGTTTTCTTTGTTCAGAGGTGGTAAAGAAGTGAAAGTGTGACTCTTGTGAATTACATGCTGTCAGATGGGACTGGAAGCTAAGCGTGAGGAAAATATTCATCACATGTATGCCAGTGTTGCTCTCCGTGCCATAGAGGGCCCTATGTTGACACCACTGGCTTCAGTAATGTGGGATGTTAAACAGGTTTGGCTCAGTGTGAATGTGTGTGTGTGTGTGTGTGTGTGTGTGTTTGTGTGCGTATTCCTCAGAGGCAATTTGTTGCAGACTCGTTAGGAAAGAGTCAGAGATGACAGTCTCCTGGCAATGTCTGACCTCGGCTTAGAGATTGGAAAGCAGCTTTGGGATACAGATACACACACCTAGAAGAATGCACACACACACACACACCACATGCCATCAAAGTTACCCTTCTTTTTGTCCCCTAACTCATCAAGCTTTATATCCCTCCACTTACCTTCCTTCCCAAATCCCATGCTCTCT